>CCAG010014399.1:0-11501 GCA_001077435.1 Glossina morsitans morsitans
ATATGGTCGCTATAATCGAATTCTTCCAATATTTATAACCATTTCAACTTTTTTTTTCTTTTTTGCTTAACCTTAAATAGCCATTAAAAGTTAGCGTCTGAAATTGTTTGTCAATAAATATAAACATTTAATGAACGTTTAATTAATTGCTCACTTGACTGATATCACATTGAAAATCATTTATTTAAAAGAAAAAGACATTGCACCTGAGATACTTAGAAAAATATATTCATTTCATAAGTTAAGTAAAGTTTCCTGCTTAGTCGAAAATGTTTTGTGTGCTTTTTGTTACCATACACTTATCCCTTACTCGTTTGCTTGTTTTCTATGCCGAGTTTTCAGAATCTTAATGAGTTCAAAATATTGGAAATAGCTTTTCCAGTCATTCCTTTTACAATGCTCTTACAGTGCTCTGAATAACTCCCGTTAACTTACATTAGTGAACGTAGCCCTTAATGCGGTTTGAGCAGAGAAATTTCAAAACTGCTTTCGTTAAGGAAAGAGTTCTATATACTTTTTCTTTCCTTCACGGAATATCAATGACATGATATATAAAGAAAATGCTCGTTTTGGCACTGGCTTTGGCTTTCCCGCAAGCGGGAAATAAAGCTTATCACTTATCTAAATGTAATTAATTTACTTTAGCAAAAGTCGAAACGAAAATATCAAAACATTAAGAAAATGTTTTCAAAACAACGCTTGCACTTTTTCTGTGCAAACACCGGAAATAGTTTATTGCCAATCCAATATGTATGCTGATGATGTATAAATACAATTCTGTTTTATAATTTTTTCTTTTATTTAGGTTTACATGCCTTAGTTAAGTGGTTTTCATTAAGACTATAAACTAAGAATTTATGCTCAACTTCTAATAGAAAACGAATTTTGATTAAAATCAAAATATGTGCCAAGAATACAAAATTGATATTCACGCACCAAGCAGCTGTAAAGTAATAATGTTCGGCAGTTAGAACAAGTGCCGGAGATAAAGTTATAAAAATTGTCCATAAATTATATTTTTATGTCAACGCATGCTTTACTCTTGCCAGAAGCGAAAAAAACAGCAACCGGTTGAAAGTGTCTATGAGTGACGAGGTTGTCTTACAACTCATTCATTAGTTTCATATTTTTCTTATTAATCACAAGCAAACCAACCGGTCAGAATGTCCGGTCACAATTAATATTCTTTAGGTATTGTGGGAGAAAGCTTAAGGCGTTCATTCAATTACATTATGGAAGAACGTAGCGTTTATCTTATTATGCAAATGACACTTGCGAGCAACTAATTTTTATACCCTACACCAGTTGCAGTGCAAGGACATATTAAGGCTTATTCGGATGTATGCAATAGCCAGAAGAACTTCAAGTATACCCATCTTTTATTAGAAAATAATTCTGCATCGATCTGTCCGTCTATCGGTCTGTTTGTCGTTTAACCTACAGGCCGTACGTTTTGAGATATATTGATGAAATTTGGTACACTGACGTGATTTGGCCCGAGCACGAACGCTATTAAAAATGGTCTGGATCGGACCACTTTTTCAACCACCACCCATATCATGCTTTATTTAGAAATCTCAATATGTAGATAATTGTAGGGTATTTGATGGTAGACCCTATCTCACCTATAGCCTTTTTGTTTGTTTTGTCTCTTTTTTTCCGCCTTAAGCGAAATTTCTTAATACTTCTCTAAGAATTATTATTATAACTTCAAGCAAGATGACAATGATTACATAGGGGATTTTCCACTTATAGTTCAAATAGTGGAGTTATGTTTGAGGCAAGCTCAGATAAACTATATATTTACGCGCTTTTGACCGGTAAAAATATTTAAATCAACCTAGTGATTAAGTTATGTTAAAAGAAAAAAAAAAAAGCGGCGTACACTATGTTTTAGTTTGATAAGTGGTTGTCAGTTAGTATATCTAACTGACTATTAAATCAACATGATGTAATGGTAACTGTTTTACAAATCATTCACTTATATGACATAACGATACTGTCAACATATTTATGCACGGCCAACATATATAGGATTAAATTGTAAAGAGATGTACAGCAAATATAATTAATCAACATATAACGATATAAGGAAAAGCTAAGATAAATAATTATAACTTTCACAAATTGCAACAAGCGTTTGGAAAAAATGAAAAAAAAAAACAAACGTAATTTATCAATCGACATGAAAATCTGTTGACAAGAAACACTTCCATAAACAGATCAACAATTTTTGCCGAATCTTTGATTTGATTTAACGAGATATCAACGCCATGTCATTGCAACTAAATTAGATTCTGCCTACTCTGCTTGCACGTACGAGTAGGTTACAAGACATAAGTAACAAGTTTAGTGAACGTATTTCATAAGTTACTCTTTAAAAGATCTTACATAATATCCTCCCACTCCGTTAATAATGCGTAGTAAATAAGTGTAACTTGTTGAGTGTGTGCTAAAGACTTAGATTAAATGTTTGTGTTTTCTGTTTCTATATTTCTTACAGTGCAAATGTTGTAAGTTTGCAACTATTTTGTATTCTTAAAACTACGTTTTGTAGTTCTTGAAACTAAATCAGTCTTTTCTAAAATAGCTCTTCAAGTGAAAATCTTTTGCAAGCCATGTTTTGGATTTGGTTTTAAAAAATATTTTTATCTCAGTGTTCAACGTTCAGCTCATCTACATTTTTGTTCTTATTTCTTAGTTAGCAAATGTTTGAAAATGATTTTATAAATAGATGCTATGTGTTCAAAAAGTACGACCAATTTAATTTTTTTTTTTTTTTAATTTATTTATTATTTCAAATCTATTTCTTCGCCTTCAAAGTAGTCCTCCAACTCAAATAATACTCCTCGTTAACTGTTTGCACCGCCTGAAGGAGTTCACAGTGCACTGTACCACAGTAATCTAAAGCTGTCGAGATAACAGTTAGCATCATCTTAATTTTTGAATGACTTTGGCGAACTCGTGAGACGATTTTGACTCACCTTTTGCATGATATTCGCTTGATTAATCGGTTGTTTGTAGTTCCAAGTCTTATTTCCCATAACAATGCCTTTCGTCTCCTCACACACTCTAAGATCCGAAAAAAAAACTTTTTGTGCCATAAAAAGCCAAGCGCAGCTGGAATACTAGTGGCCTTTTTGATGTGAAATTCAACGCAGATGTCTGGCACGGTGTTACCAACTTAGAAAAAAAATATTTCTGATATTTGACGTACCCGATGAAAGGAAATAAGCTCTAGGAATAGAGTAGGCTGCGTCATAGTCATTCCCACTATTGGATTTAATTTTTAAAAAAATTTTGAGCAGATGGTTAGTCGAGTCCCGAAGTCATTTTGACAGAAAATAGAGTATTATTATTAAAAATTTCAAATTTGGTATTCAACAATAAAGAATATCATGTAGGGGATAGCGTGAACTTGCGAGTGTGCCATAGGGTTACGGTATAGAATAGTATACCGTCCAAAGGGCCTTCAACGCCCTTCATAGCGCCCAATTTGTTACTTCAAAGCGTTTAAAAGCTGTGCACTCTGCCTGACAGACAGTTGTCAGTTCTTGAATCAAACGAATTTTGTGAGCTTCAAAATGTAACGCTTTCATGAGTACATACCGTATAGGACTCCCAACAATGTTCTCGGAAGCTGCTTTGATGCTATTGAAAAAACGGTCAGTGTGTTTACAATGGTTATTGATCCAGTCTCTATACATGTTTCAATGAATCTGCCCGTAATTTATCGCACACTACTCAAATCTTGAAGAGTATGCAAATCTTTTAATTTATCGAATTTAAATCCGAAGAATGAAGACCTACAGCTTGTTCTCCAACGTCCTATTGCTTTAGTATGCCGAAATTTACCTTTGCAAGATATGCTATATTAAATTTTTCAAATACTCCCAAAAGTATTCTAAACTTATTTGAAATTTGCGAAATGCTCACAATAGTATGCTATGTATGTGATCAAAAAGGGGAAAACCTACGCTGCTTCGATTATCGTATGGGGGACCAAATGTTAACAAGGAATATTATTCCTCGTTTTCGTAAAGCTTTTCGCCAGATTTAAATGGAAAGGTCTTACTATCTTACTTATGATCATAGCCTTACATTTGCCTAAAAATTACATTCCTGAAGTCGATTTACCCATTTTCCCATCTGCTATTTCGTTAATATCTTACATTTTTAGATACAACCTTGAGACTGTGCATTTTTCTGGAACTGTTCTTTTTCTTAATTCCCATTTCTAACGTGTTCGACAAAAATTAGGAAAATGCCAGTATATTAATATGCCTTGAAAATTATACCTATATTTACGGTTCCCTTTTACTTTTTAAATTCCTCATAAACCTGAGAATAGATAAGAAAGTTATATTCCCCCGCAGCCGAGTGTCTTTCATCCACCAATTTTACTCAAAACATAGACCTCAATAAAGGAGAAAATTGAAATTTCGCTACTCTAAACAACAAAGGCCAGTGGGGCGATTTTTCAATTTTTGTGCAAGTACAGGTAACGTATAGTCAACCGTAGAATACATGTGGATATTTTTTTTTTTTATGATATCTGTTGTAGCTCATAAGTAACGAAGAAAAAAAAAATTTGTTTTTCTTTTTGAAAACAAACTTGTTCTATTGCGCTGTGGGCGTGTCTTTCTATCAGTTGAGTCTGTTTTCAATACCAGCCTGCCTATAAGAGCTTTTGAAGCCTACAGCATAATATTGAAGAATGTTTTTCGCAGGCATTACACAAACGGACAGACGGACATGCCTCGACTGATTCAGTTTTTGAAACTGATCAATATACATAGTCCCTGGGCTAATTAAATTGGCAGCACTTTGTTCGTTGAAACATATGAAAAATCTACAATAAGCATTAAAAGACCTGATACGTTACGGTACAATTTTTTGTCGGCAAAAATTTAAAGCGAATTTAAACACAGTTTCTTTTTAATCTCAAAGTATTTTACATCGTGCCATAATTTATTTAGCGAGGAAGTCTCTAATAGATATTCGATGAAATTTGATATTATTAACTATGGAAGCATAAATGTGTTGATCTGAAAAGCTATCTATCTGCTCAAGATGTGTTACTTTCTTGCTGCCTTTCAATCAATTATAAATTAATATTGACATTTATTTATTTTTTTAAAAAATTCACTTTGATCGGCAAAAAAGAAAACTGTTTTAACCAAAAGTTAATAAACTTTCATACATTTATTGCGCCATTAAATTTCACAAACCTGAATTAAAAGGGATCTATTTATTCCGTTTCCTTTCCCCTCATTACCTATCGAAGGGGCAGCAAATAGTGCATCAGCGAAAAGCCGGAGAGTCTTCAAAGAAGCAATGCATTTAATACATACGATCGTGCTATCAAGCGACGACAACGGTGACTATATGTTGAATATTTATGATGATGGCGCCACAATATTTCCATTAATGTCAACAACAACAATAAGCAAAGCAATTAAGTCATTGATCTGAAAGTTTTAGTTTAGTTAAGCTGCATGTATATATATATGCTGTACTGTGTTGATAGTTGTTTGTGTACTTCTAGTTATACTTAAATTATATTAAGACATAGCAAATTGCTGTCTTTTATAAATATAAATGTATATATATATATATGTATATATATATGTGTGTGTCTATAAAAATGTATCTAGACATATAGCAAGCAATTTTTTGCCATAACGTCGCACAGCAACGCGGATTGTAAGTTTTTTTTAAACCTACAACGCTTATGTTAAATATACTGTTTATTGTAAAAGAGGGGAAGGTACTCGTCATAATTTCGTGGAAAAATGTACATTTTCAAATTTTAATTATGAATCCATCCGCGTAATGACTTTTTTAGGCAACGTCATAATCTCGTTGCAATCAAAGTGCTATGCTTGCTACTTCAGGGCGCCGTTTTTACTAAGCTAAACTAAGCTAAACACAAACACAAGTATTCACAAAGTGATTAAACGTATTCGTTCATCTATTTTCCCTTGGTCGACCGAGATCTCTTTTTTAGCTGTACTGCTTCCCTTACTGTAATAGTAGCCATGCGAGGCAAACGAAACATATTTCAAACCTCAAAGACTTTGGTCGTCGTGCTATTGCGAGTGAAAAACTGAGTTTGGCTAGGATTAGGAGCGAACTGCTTCATGATGATATTCTTCTTTCGATCGACTTCTCTTAAACTCTAGTAAAACGTTGGAGCACCCGTCTGCTCTTGGAAACGTTGCTGCTTATTAGTGACTTGCGGTGATCCTCGATAAGCTTCACCTGTGACTTGCACCAGTAACAGTGGTGTGAATGCTATCAAAGAGATATCAAAATCTTCACAGACATTATGAAAGCATGCAGGGCCCACATATAGACATATAATTCACCTTTTAGGACTCAGTGCCAATGCTCCTCTTAGCAGTGACTTCCTTATATTTTCGTGAAAGTTGGTCGAATTTCTGTTTGTACAAAGCGTTCTCTAAATAATTTCACATCGTTTAACTTCTTGACGACGTCATGCCAGGCTGCATGCTAGACTTTGCGTAACTGCATATTGTCCACTTCTCAGGCATCTTTTCGACCTGAATTGTCAGAAAAGAGGCTACACGGCCGCGTTTATAAGGGTCGCAGCTACTAAGTTGGCCCGTAAGTGGTGTATGCCGCCTCGAAACTTAGTGCGATTTTGATCACACTTTGTCGTAGCTCTGTTGGGAAAGGCACAACACTTATCAATGGAGCACAAACTCACTAGGGTGCTGCCACTCCCTAATTCCGTTTCTTTCTGATCATTTATTCATTCACTTATTCATTATTCACTATTGGCTGCAATATACTTTCAGCCGTCCCCTCTTAAGGCTAAATGCTTCAATTACGCAATTACAGAGAAGATCATCGATCAAGAGCACAGAAAAATTCAAACTAAACTGTTTTTTAGAACATTTTCAGGCTTAAAGTGCTAATAAGTAAAGTTAGGTCTAAGGTTTAATCTATGACACTACTCTTGAATGATGAAGAATTCTTTTCAAGGCTAATTTTTACGTTGCTCTTAACAATTTATTTTATACGTTAAGGAAAAAAATTCAATAAAATGTAATTCTTTTTATTGAAAGAATACTGATCGTTAGGACATTTTATTAACTTCTAAAGCTAGCTGTCAAATTAAAGGCGGTCTTGCTTACTGCAATAACTAATATGCTCTGATCGTTTTGAATAAAACTCGAAAAAAAAAAAAAAATGATTTAATACATTTTAGATTATCTTATATAACAGATTACACGCATTATATAGAGCACGTTTGGGTGCAAAGAGTAGAGACACCAATGCTTCCACTCTCACAAAGTGTCAGTTATCAATAATGTAGATGTGGGAAAAATCGCTCTAATTATAATTTTTAAACCAAAAATCATAATATTTTCTAAATATTTTGCTATGAATTTGAATAATTTGCTATGAACGAACAATTTATTTGCTTAAATATGTTCTTTACTCTAATTTCAATGGAATGGCAACGGAAATGCCATTATAATCGTTACTGATTGTATTTGTTTAAAACTTAAAATAAATATACATTTTTATTTTTTATTTTATTTTATTTTATTTTATTTTTTATTTTATTTTTGTTTTCATATTTTTCTATATAAGAATGTTCTCAATTGCAAATGATGTATATGCCAATGCTTGTGCATCGCTTTATTGGAATATCTCTGATTTGACCCATTTGTTGTGCTTTGCTGTCGTTTGGTTTATGGATATTTTAGACTTTTGTATGCGAATTTATATTCACGTTTATATGTATGTATACGCAGAAAAAACGAAACTTGAATTTATTTTTTTTAAGCATTTACGTAATTTATGTTCTTTAAATTGTTTTTAATTAACAAACATACTTTAATTGCAACCCTCTGAGAATATGTGCATAAGTTCGTAAGCATATGTGCTTCAAGAGGCAAACGTGTGCGTGTAGAAAAACATTTCAGAGTTTAATTCACACTTTTGGCAGCCATCATCCATACCATACGTAACATTCAATGCGTAACACAAGAAAACAGCTGAGTTAAAGTTAATCGAGTGTGACGAACACACGAAAAGAGTAACAAATTGATTTTCTTTTCGTTTTACTTTAAAAAGCAACTTCTTTCCTTTTTAATATTGATTTACAGTTAATTCGATTGGCGATTAAGGAAACAAAACTATTCTCATTATATAACAAATGAAAAGAAACTTTTCCAAGTATGACTGTATGTATCATATTTGCCTACTCTAACGGCTAGCGGAGAAATCTTTGAACAATTAACACATTTTTGAGTTTGGAAATCGATCTTGAAGAATGTTACTCTCTTGAAGATCTTACCGCTTGTTTAATGGAAATGCTTAGACAATCGAAAAAGCAGCGCATTGGAAATCATTGTAAATTTAGAAGACATTGCATCTGAATGCTTAAGTTTAATGAGATCTGCTTTATAACGAAAACACTATTGAAAGCTGAATGCATGATAATAGAATTAACCCTGTGTATGCAAACATGTGACACCATTCAGATTAGAATGATAACCGAAAATTTAAAATTTCATTTAGTATATGACTAGCATTCTTACTTTCGAACATCACAACATTTACACCTCATGTAAATGCTTTTTATTGTGATGTGACCAATCGCTCAGAGGATGTCACCTACTTGTGGTGAGAGAGGTGAGGAAAGAGCTAGAAATAGGATGATCGTAGCCGCAACTCAGTGGATATTTGCTGTCCTCTCTTCAGCTGCGGCCACACTAAACCCTAGCGTATTGGAGATGTGAATGGACGAACGGACGCTGACTTCATAGTCAAGATTTTTACCTGCTCGTCTCCTCATGGGGACTTTATAAGAATTCCGATTACTTCAGTCCCTCTGTCCACAAAGAATTATGTTAGTAAACAAAAAATTAACGCCTATAGTTAATATCTGCTTTATCCTAGCAATCCCACCGATGATGTAAGAGCATCCCAACTGATGTATCGTCGCATTTTTCGTACACTTATGCGAAAGATTTTGTTATGTGAACTTTTTTAATGAGTAATTTGGTTTTTATACCCTATACCACTTGTGATGCAAGTGTATAGGTTGCGCGGATGTATGCAACATCCAGAACGATTTGAGGCTGATTCGTCTTTTATTGCACTGATCGATTAAGAGTCACTTTCTCAATCGATATAGGCGTGTGTGTCCCTCTCTCCGTTTGGGTTTTCTACTTTCGCTGCGATTTTTGAAATATTTTGATGAAATTTGGTACACTCACGTATTTTGGCCCAACATAACAACTTTTTGTAAAAAGTTTTTGTATGAACAACGATTAACAACGTTTTTCGTGTCAAACTTTTTAATTACTTTACTAACTTCACATACGAATGTATGTGTGTTATAGAACTACTATTGATTGGTAGGGCATTTCTTTTGTAGTTAGGTGCGTATTTAATTTCTTTTATATTGGTTTGACTGTGAAGCCGTTTTCGCTGGTAGTTTTGCAATTTGACTATATGTACACATCTATGAACTATTTAGACATGAGAACATAGATGCATGGTTCTTACTGAACAGTAAATTTATATATTGGCTTTGGTATTTTGCAGCGCGATACTAGACTCATAAGTATATAAAAAGTGAATAAAATAAAAAGAAAATACCTAGTGGGGTAACGCAGGTTACTTAATGGTGACTCATGGCTCGCTATAGGGTTTTTGCTTGTTTTTAAATTCAATCTGGTAGCTCTTAGCAAACGATCGATACGGTTTTTCTATGCTTGAAGGAATTTTTTTAACAAATTTTTATTAATACTTGAAAGGTAAAGATTAATAATATATTCTCGTAATCGCTTAAAGAATAACATAACATGATCTTATTATAGGCTCACATAAGCTAGAAGAAAGTTCCATGTCGGCTAAGAAATAAAAGTAACCTTTTTAACATTTCAATCATGTGAGTTATTGCTATCTTCTGCGACATTAAATAGTCAGCGGCACGTCGTTAAACTGCTGATGATCAATTCCCACGCAATATCTACATATGTGCCCGTAGTGCAATGAATTTAGTGCATTGTTGGTTCAATGACTTTAAAAATGAATGAATTTGGAAAGTCAATGGAGATGAGAAAGCTTTTCTTTCTTTTGTAATCCTTTTTGCTCTTGAAAGTAGAATGAGGAAAAGCAAAGGTAACAGGAAGGGAATAAGCAGTATAGTAGCACCTATAGGGAATGCTCCATAGATGAAAGCATAGCGCTTACACTGCCTTGTGTTTTGCCACTCGAGTAAGAAATGTATGTATACGTAATATAAATACACGTTTAGCTTCTAAGGTGCGAACAACACCGCAACACTTGACGGAAAAATGGACAAGCAGAAGAGATTTCATTCAAAGTCTTACGCACATACAAAAGTTAACACAACTCGGATGCGTACGATCGGATGTTACCAACGAAAGGGCAATTTAATATACTCCTCACTATGCAAAAGCAAACATAAAAAAAAAAACACTCAAATGTAAAGACTCTCAGCTAACTAAATACCGAAGTATACGAGCTGGACTCGCTTTTCCTACCGCTTCCGAAAAAGCGAAAAAAATTTGTCTGAATTTCCATATGTAGTTCTTTCACACAAGAAATTGTAGTCGTCTCATTTAAGCAGAAAAAAGTTTAAAAATAGTAATGTACGAATACATTTACATGCACATATATATATATCAGCACGTTCACCACAACCGCCCTAACGTAATAATCCAGCCACTCAAGACTATGTCATCGTTCACATGTGCATAAAGATCAGCGATTGCAGAGCAATAACAACAAATTGTCAAAGATAAAAAGAAAAAACAATTATGTATTTAACTGAAAGAAAATATAAACAAAAGTGCAAATAAGAAAAATAAGCAAAAAAAAAAAAAAAAAAAAAAAAAAGAATTGTTATTCAACATGAAACATTAAAATGTCAACAATGAATTATATGCGAACGTTTTTCCATATCTACATATGTAGAGCGTCGGTATGTGTGAACATCGAACAGAATGTTCTGTTCTGTCGTACAGAAGCTATAAAACAACACTACGCTAAAAATGTTGATTCATATAAATCGCACACACACACACAAACATACAATTTTGAATGAAAACTTATTTACATATCACACTGTTTTTATATATATATATAAAATTTTTTTTTTCTACCAAAGAGCCGAAAAAAGAAAGCGAAAACGTGCCTGTCCTACGAAAACAAACAACACCGAAGCGGTCAATGTTGAGATTATTCCTTATTTCTCTACATTTTCTTGTTTTTTCGTTTTCTTACTTTTTTTTTTTCAATATTCTTTTGTACCTTTCTTTCCTCGGGGTTGTTGAACAAAAGTGAATGTTTTTTGTAATATATAATACGTACGTACATACATAAAAAACCTGGTTGTAGAACTTGAATTGCAAGGTGGAAGTATAAAAATCTGTTCTTCTTTCCTTTTCCTTTTCCTTTTTCTTATTTTTTTTTTTTTTTTTTTTTTT
>CCAG010014400.1:0-25929 GCA_001077435.1 Glossina morsitans morsitans
TTTTTTTTTTTTTTTTTTTTTTTTTTTTTTTTTTTTTTGTTGTCTTACTTACATCATCGAGTATTTGACGTTTGGTTGCCGTGTTGAATGCGGAGGAGGACGTGTAAGAGGATGCTTGTGATATTGGAAATTTGTTATTATTAACTGGATTTACATTTTTAGTGTTAACGTTAAAACCACTTGAATGTCGTGTTCGTAATGCTTGCATTGCTCGCTGATGCTGCAATTGTTTACGATAATGTTCATGTTCTATTTTATTCCATTTCTCATCAGAAAATCTGCTATCACCATCATTATCTTCACTGTCATCTTCAGTGTCTTTATCGCTGCCGCTGCTGATGCTGCTGCTGCTGCTGCTGCTGCTGCTGCTATCAATGTGATTATTTTCACTGTCTTCACCTTCACTATTGTTTTTATTGTTATCGTTATTGTTTTCTTCACCAAAGTTATCTTCCAAATGGCTGTGTTGTTGTTGTTCTTGCTGTTGCTTAAAGTTGTATCTTTGGTGGTTAGATGAACGATACAAATCTCTTAAGGGATTTGTATAACGTTTAACGGAAATTTTTTTCGATTCTGGTACAGATTTTAGATATTTCTTAACACTTTTTTTCTGCTGTTCTTCACCCGAATCTTCGTACGAATAGTCAGCATCATCACTCATATTATTATTATTATCGTTGTCGTTATGCTCTTCATTATGCGAATTCTCATTAAAAACTTTACTTTTCAAATCTTCCAAATTATTTTCATCATTATCCAAAATATTTAAAGGCAACGAAAATCTTAATTGTGCCTCATCTGAGGTCTTTTCAAGCTGTTGTTCTTTTTCATTAATTAAATGCTTCTTTAAGAACTCAGCCTTCTTATGATTACTATGTCTTAAGTGCGGAGCATTTGTGGTTGGTGTCCACGATGGCAGAGAGTGTTTAACATATAAACTCTCGCGATCAAATAAACGTTGAGAAGTTTTATTTTCATTTCTAATAATATCATCGTTATTATCATCATCGTCGTCATCATTAACAACGACGTCAAGTTCAATGCCAGAGTGTGGTTTGACAGAAGGCATTAGTTGATTTTTTATTGTTGTTGTTGCTGTATTAGTTTCCGTGAAGTTTACGATTGTTGTTTTAGGGTAAAGAGAATTCCAACGTTGATATCGTTGATGACGCATTAGTGGCCAAAGACGTTGCTGTTGGTGATGATTCTCATGCCTTATATGATGATCGTATTTACTTAATGGCACATGCAATTGCTCTTGTTGTAACAAATGTTGTTCGTGACGTCTATGATGAGTTGGAGACGACTCTTGCAAGGCTGCTTGTATCTGCTGGTAACGCAAACGTCTGCTATTACTGGTTAATGCTGGTGATGAAGATGACGAAGATGATGATGATGATGATGCATCTTCAGTAAGACGTTTAAAGTCATTAACCGCTTGCTCTATACGTTGCTTATAGTGCTCTTGATGTCGCAAAGCATGATGTTGCCGCATTTCTAGGACTTCTGTCTTACCAATTGTGGCACCATGAAAATCATTAGCACTATTCCGATCACCTTCTTCTACACTCACACCATTGCCATGAACGACTGCAGAAGTGTCTAATATAGCTTTGTCAAGATCATGGTCATGGTCATTGATGTTGTTGTGCTTGTTGTTATTGCTGGTATTGTTTTTGCTATTTTTATTATTGCCACCAACATCATCAACTTCATAGTTATGGTCGCTGTTCTCATTGTCATCATTCGCACTTGAGTTCACCTCAGCAGCAACTGGAGACCATAAAAACATCATACAGCCTGAAAACAGCAATAGCACAAACAGCATAAACTTTGTCGATCCATAGAATGGCGTGTTAGAATGCCACCTCCTTCTCTTGCGTGTTTTAATGCGATCATCGTCATCATCATCAACCACAAATCGTCGTGGTAGTGTTGTTGTACATATACGCCTAATAGAATTCTGGGCGTTTGCCATATTCGTCGTTTTTTATTACTTGTACAGTTTCAATGTGCTGTGAAAAGTGTCGCTGTGAATTCTTTTCCTTTTTTTTTTTTTTTTTGCTTCTTTGCTTCTCAAGAATTTTTTTGCCTTCTTACACTGGTTACGTTTAGCTTTTTTTACAATTTAATGAAAATTTATGAGCTCATCATTTACATTGTGAGCTTCACTGAACCTTTTATAAGTTCAACGCACACTGATGTCAAATTTCTAATACATACAGATCTAAGCATTTTTACTTCTGTATCTCTATATAAATATGTATATGTATATACATATATTTATGCTTATATATATATATATATATATATATATATATATATGTATTTCTTAGATTTTTACTTCTTTTTTTTTATAGTTTGATGTCTTCAGTTTACACACTCCCCCATAAAGTATGCGGCTATCAATAAGCTCGTAAAAAAAATTATTGCAAAATCTTAAATTTTCTCAAAAGGTAAACACGATAAACGCACACACATTTGCAATCGCCAACGAACATACGACCACGTACACAAAACAAAAATTTTCTCACACATAAAAGTTATTTAGTGACAGCGACGGCCGCGACGATAACGTCGACGAAATGACAAGTGTTTCTCGATGCCAAAATGAAAACGCGCACAATAGCCGCGAGACTCCAAAAAAAATACCGGCAAAAGCAACAATCTTAAAAGAAATCGTGAAGAACTGAGGCACAATTTGTCACAAATCCAAGAAGTAAGTTGACAGTTTACAATAATTAATACAAGCAAGCTTTAGAGAATCTGTCTATGGTTACTACGGGGCACCACGCTTCCGTTTGCCTGCTTTTCAAATCACTTTTAAAATTATTAAGCAAATTTTCGGGCGTTAAGTAACACCAACACCGTTAACACATTTTTAATGCCATCTTTTTATTTCAATATTATTATTATTATCATTAAATACCTTGGAACTTTTATTTTCAACCGAAATTCTTTTCCCATATCACTCATTAACACTTCGAATTTATTACTTTTCTTGTCGCATCACTTATTCATCTATTCTAGAGCCCTTAAGCTCTCTATTCATTTAATATCAATTACCTAAAACTTTATGAATATTCATAGAACAAATTGTAATAATCTTTTATTTATTTATTTTTATTTCTTTCTGCCTAAGGCCCAACTTTTCATTTGTATTTTTTTTTTGTACACAATACGCAAAACATCCGTTACTTAATAACCGCACAGTTTGGACATTTTAAAGCATAACAAGTGAATTGCTGATGAAGGAAATCCCTAAATCACTATAATGCGTTCACTCACTAACTTACTAAGTGTTCGCCGTAAACAATGTTTAGGCGTTTTTATAATAATGATTTTTCCTATAAATTATTTGATACGCACGCATACATCTGTTTTTTGCGCTCAGAGCATTTTAATTAATCCTTTCTTATTATAAAATGTAATAAATTAATGTTTATTGATATTTAAATATATATATATATTTTTTTTTTTTTTTTTATTATTTATTTATTACATTTATTCATTCTGCCTGTTACTCTGTACGCGTTAATATGAAATTAAAGCATGGTATACCATACACTTTGAAAAAAGTTACGTATATTATTTTCCGACAAAAAGTTTACACATCTTATCCGCTTGAAGAGAAAAAAAGAACTAAACTTTTTTTTGAAAATTTTCACAATTTTCTTGCTTGCTGATGTTGTTGCTCCCCATACTCGTTTGTATTTTACATGCGCAAAATTTTCTCTAGCAACATGTTCCTACGCACATCGTATACAAACAATGCTAACACTAAACAAGCACTTTACGTTAAACAATAATAAAAAACCGGAATATGCACAAAAAACCAAAACAAAAATCAGCTGTTTTATGTTGTGTTTACCTTTTGATAAAATGAATTGGAAAGAAGCAATATATTGCCCCCATTGCTCCCCTATTTCAACCGAAACGAATGCAATGAATTTGAAGAGCAAACGTGTATACAAACATTTTGCAATTTTAACATCATATGTTTAGCTACATTCAAATACAAGTAAGTTACTATGAATTGTAATTATAATGAGAACTTTTATAAACGAACAAGAACACAGATGCGATTCTTTAATAAATTTTAATTCAATTTTTGGCATATAGCGTATCTTCTTAAGATAGTGTACCTTCGCCAACAAGTTTGCAACTTGAAAAAGCCTGGGGGAGCGTCTTTTAGGTACTAATGAAGTCAGTTGCCTTTATCTTTGACGTCTTTGAACACCACCTTTTCAGCATCTTTATACTCTGTACCACTGTTGGTTGGCACAGGGTATATTAAAGTTGTGCCGATGGTTGCAACAGCCAGAAGAACTTGAGATAGACTCACTTTTTATTACACCTATCAACACAGGAGCCAATCTTAGCGTATCCGTCCGTCTGTCCGTCTGATGTCTGTCGATATATTCTTGTGTTTAAGATATTTTGATGAAACACAACAAACTAACGTGTTCGGATCGGACCACTTTTATCACCACTCACCATAGGACGCCTTATTCTCATAAGTCGTTAAAAGAACACTTACCGTGATTTTTAATAATAGCATTTCGGCAAGAATGCCGATTGACGTGAAAACTTTACATCGCATGGGGCAATTTTTTGAGCCCCTTGGCATATAGCCATTCGTGCATAAACTGATGCTTTATATGGTAAAAAGGCCTACTTTTCAGTACTTCTTCATGAAAATTCACGTAAATTTAATTTTTACACCTAAAGCTTCTAATAAAAAAAACGCTTTATATGCCAAAAAGGTCTAAATTTCAATTTTTTATAATGAAAATTTGTCCTTAGTGAATCAAGCATAGGGAATGAGAATCGCAGAGACCTATTTATATATAGGGCCGTCAAGAGAACAAACCCTTGTATGCCAACAAAGCCGAATTTGTGGTTTGTTATAACAGTAGCATGTGCAAAATAATGAAATCTTTGTCAAGCAAATTAAGTTCGCTTAGTTAAGACCACGTTGAGGTTTGAATATTCTTCAATATGAAAGGTTTCATCAATGTTATGCATTTACCTAAAAATAATGTACAATTTTTGTTGTATTATAAATTCAATTAAATGGTGTAGGATATCTTATGGTTGACTTTGCCCGACTATGTCACTTCTTACTTGTTTTAAGTTTTAGGGACAAGAAAAAAACATCTCAAAAAAGCAAATCTTCAGAGAAAAATCTATGAAGCATTAGAACGCTGTTATGTTGCGCTACGAAGTGATAGAAAATTTGGCAGTTTTGGGGCGCGGCTGCCATTCTTTCCATGTGCAAAACATTAGTGAAAATCACACCACATTTCGCTAATGAAATATTTGCGTCTTCCAAGGCTTGCGTTGCGCTGATGATAAATTTTTTTAATTGAAAAGCACGATTGCTTTATTTTTTCTTCATCTGCATTAGAAAGAGACGGACAGATTTCGTATAATTTTCAGTATGTTCTAAGCCTTTCTTTCATTAACTCTTTATTATCTGATATCGTTACCAAAGATTTTTCTTAAGATTTCCAATTCTTGGCTGCTGTTAATTTCCTTTTAATACAACGCAAAAAAAAAAAACGCCCTGATGAAAAAATCACCGAATCTACCATAGTAAGTTATACTCACTCGTTTGTTTGCTGAGTACAAAGCAATCAGCGAGGATGGCTGTACATTAACAACACACATAAAAGTAATTAATACGTGGCGGGCAATTTTAGAGTTCTCATTGCTTTGTGATGCATAGATTAGAAGCAAAAAGGTAAGCATTAAATTACCTTCCAAGCAAAGTGACCCAAATGCATTGCAAATTTGTATTAACCATAAGCAAAGAATGAATATATCGCAGATTAAAGTAAAAGTAAAACGTCCTCCTCTACAAGATTCATTTTATTGTTTCACGCTGATAAGAAATATTATGAAAAATACAAAACATGTATTTTCAGTTTTTCTGAAACTGTATTCTGCTTGCATATAAAACGCGTTCTTTTCTATCTCCCAATGTATGATGAGAGAGCAGTCACATATTGCTTTCGTAATGCCGAGAAAAATACATCAAAAAGTCTTGATAGTACATAGATTTTTAATCTGCTCAATGCTTTAGGTCGCTTTGATCTTATCGGTGTACACGATGTTCATGACAACTTAACGGACAAATTTCAATGAAATTCTTTAAACATTTTGAAGCAACAGATTCTTTAATAGTCATCGCTAAAAGTGAAAAATACACTCGTTTCATAGCTTCATTTGTAACCAAAAACACTCTTTGAAATTCCATTAAAGTACAGGAGTTGTCCTGTGTATTTACCCGTTGAGGCACTCATAAGTGCAAGATGAAATTTCGAGTTCAATTGCCGCCCGCAGGCCAAGTTGGAAAATAAACTTGCTCAGCTCACAAACAGATCCACAATATCCCAAAAGTTACTATTTCCTAATACAAAATTTACTCGATTGTTTTTATTTCTTATCTGTCTTTCCTTTTTCGAGTAACTTCTCTTAATTGATGTATTGACTGATTTGCGTGCCTAGCTTTAGTGCTTTACTGCAAAAAATTTGCTTAAAACAGCAAAACTTTTAAATCGATCCCAAGAGTGTTTGTCATTTCGCTCAGCTTCGCTGCCCAAACTGAGTATAGTTCTAACCAGTTTAAACAAATACACCCACGTCTACTCGGCAATTATGAATGGTGCACTTCACAAATGCAAAGTCTCTAGATGCGTCGACACCTTCACAACTAGTTTTCGATGTTTTTGTGGCATGGAATTACGCAGAACTCATTGCGATATTGTCGGCGGAATGCCACCTTTGCCACCATCGAGAGACTTTCGAAAAGGAGAAAAGTTGTCAATAATTATTACGCAAGAGTGCTTGAAACTCTTTCAAATTGAAAACGTTTTCGAACTCCTATTGCGAGCACCTAAACAATGATGAAATTAGAAGTAGAAGAAGAAGCGGAATTGGTTACTTTAGGACTTTAGAACTTTTGATTAGAATATTTTCAATAAAGAGTTTCGATACGGGACAGTTAAAAGTTAAACTGAAGGTTAACTTAACTTTCATTTAACAGCAAGCAGATTTCACGACATCGGTTTCGGAATTTAAGTTTAATTCTAGATTTCTGGCAGTTAACTATTAATGGTCACAAAACCGCAATAAGTAAAAACTCAATTACATTAATTTAACTAACAATTAGCAAAAGATATGTTTATGAAAACCAAACAATTGAACTTCAAATTGAGAAAAACCTGTTTGCCCATAAACATGCAGTGATTTCAAGAAACAGACACACATCACAAATATATAAAGGGTGTTCCAAAATTTGGGCAAAATTTGAACTAAGTATTTTTTTATTAATTATAATTAATTTATTAAACATATATCACACTATGTGCGAGAAAGGGTCGAATAGTATGTCGGGCAAATGATCTCCGCGGCTTTGCTGGCACGTATGCAGCCTTTTAAGGGAAATTTTTCGTGACCATTTTGCATTCGTGTAGCTGAATTTCTTTGATGCAGCGTTGAATCTCCTCCTTCAATGCACGAGTAGTTGTTGGCTTGTTGCCATAGACCTGTGGCTTCGAATAACCCTATGAAAAATGTTGCCTGAAATTGGCGAACTGCGACCGCCAAACTCTCATTACTTTCGAAATATTGTTCAAGAATGAAAATACGTTGCCAGCACTTTCCCGCACAAATGGCGGCAAATTCAAATTTTGAGCAAATTTTGGAACACCCTATATATATATTATAAATTCTCGCATTTTTTATGCATTTGATTCTATGTATTAAGCCTAAAGTAGTTTTGCCTACAGAGTCTTTCCTAACAAGCTCTCACAACTGCAGTCATCATCATGGAAGAAAGTTGAGGAATGCTGCAATAGATGAATAACTCATAATGCAAATATAGACAATGATTTACTATTGTTATGGCCGCTAGTTGTAATCTATCATGTATTTGAACTTAAGCGTGAGAGTTACATTGTTATTGATAATAATTTAATAATAAAATAATTAAAAAAAATAAATATAAATATAAAAATATTAGAAAATACGACATTGAGAAAACATTTAGAAAAAGCTGTGAACTTTAGTATTAATGTATATAAGTTAAGTTAATTTACGTGATTTTCCATTAATCTTCGATATCTTCGCTGCTCTACAAAAGCGATAAAAAGAAATCTCTGGTCACAGAAAGTTTCTAACAGCCCAAGTCATTCAATATGAAAATGATTGTTAGTTTGGGGGGTGTCAGGCGGCTGTAAGGACTTCCCATAATTGATAATTACGTCGGCATCTATGTTTTGTTCCTATAGTGTACAATATAATTATAGCATCTACAGTAGTGCCCTATCGCTCACAATTGTGCCGCAAGGGGTGTTACAGTCTTATTGGCACTTATATTTTTATTAATTATAATAATAATTATTATTGTTTAATTGTATTTCCATTAATAATTGTTATTATTAATTAATAATAAACCAAACTGTATAGATTGTAAAATTATAGCCTTACGTCCAGCCAGCATTCTGTTTGCTTGTGAAACAACATTAAATTTTTCGTGCCGCGTAACACTTATTACGAGCACAAGTTCGCGCTATTGCACCAAAATCGATAACTAATTCTGATAAAAAACAAAATTAAGAATTTTAGGCACTGTTTAAAGCTCAAACATTAAAACAAACATAATCTCGAAGAAAGAAAAGAACACACTAGGTCTGTCATTCTTTTTTAATCGCGCATCAAAGCTCTTACTCTCTCTAAATGGCGAACAGTCCAATGAAGCGATACCGTAGGATGGTCGCACGAGAATATAGCGATCAACGGCGGAAGTATTGGTGAATTAAAAGTCCCGTAAGCCACGCAACCTGCAACATGCTTGTGTTCATGGATTTTCCCCTCAAAACAAAAAGAGGATCAGATATATTTCTGGAGAGAGACAAAAAATCAAAAGCTTGGTAAATACATTGTAGAAGGGGACTCTACATATAATACCAAAGGCAGTGTTTTACCACTCAGCTACGTTTCCAAAAACATACTTCGAATAGTTAAGAAATTGCAAGAAAACTTTACAAAGCGTAAAAGTTGCAACTTGCATCACACAAACCGCAGCGTATATCGATCGATAGCATGTGAAAAATTTTCTGAAGGCTCATCCCCGAAAAGAAGTTTCAAAAGAAATTTATGGATTTCATATATGTATCCCTGATCACGAAATTACTTTCGACTTCGATTTATTGAAAAGTTGTTTAACGAGTTCTTCGAAAGGGCTTTGCTGAGAGGTCTCTTCACCTTGTTGACTTTGAAATATATTAGCTGTTACTCCCTGACTGTCACGATATAAAATAGATAGGGAATAAATTGAGAGTTGGTGAAGGCCCAGAAAGCCTCCCTCCGTATTCGGGCTGCCGACTACATTTTTTTATAGTACCAGCAGTCATTCAGGGGATTTCCTTTATTCATGTAATACAGTCGCAGTCGGAAAGAAGTGAGGAAACAGAAAAAGATAGTCAAGGGAACGTAGCGTAAGGGATGTGAGCCTAATCGATAAGTGCTATCTATGCCTTTGTCCACTATAACTACGAATTATCCGTTTTTCTTTAAATATACAATTATTTTATTTTTTTATAACCTAGCAAACTCTCTCCATACTTATTGATTCTTTCCTTGGTGGAAAGAAAGGAAAAAGTGAGCGTCGACAGCCAGGGTGAACAAGAACGCAATAACTACTTTCCATAGGCAAGGCTACAAGGTCGCCTAAATTTACGACACTAATATAGAAAACACCATAGTATTCACATAACAACCGACTATTTACCTAAGCAGTTATTAACGTCTAAGTGAATAGCACTCTGAAGCAGACCCCAACTAACCAAACTTGAATTTTACATTTGAATTCATTTAAATAATTTAAAAGACATTCTTCCACTAGAAAGTAAATTAGTCTACAGTCCATTTTACCTCGACAAAAAATTAATAAAAAAATTTCCAATTTAGTGATAAAACCAAGTGTAGTGAGACGTGGTCAACCATTAAATGCTCTGCGCCGCTTCGTTTAATACGGGTATTCATATAAAGACCTTTCAAAATAAGGCTTTATATAGGAAGTGGCCAAAAAAGTGGACCGATCCGAACCATTTTAAAGTACCTTGGTCAAAATATGTCGGCCTACCAAGCTACATCAAAATATCCTAAAAATTGCGGTCTGTAGGTTGAACACAAAAACCGAAGACGGGCGGACGGATAGACAAGCTTAGGTCAATTCAGAAAGTGATCATAGATTGGTACAATAAATGGTGAACCTATCTGAAGTCTTTCTGGGTGTTGCATACATCCGTACAAACCTAATATACGCTTGTACCACAAGTGGGGCCGGCTATAATGACTTCCATTGTCTTTAAAACAAAATTGAATTTGCGCCACTATAAACGCCTTCTTTCCTCTGTTATCTCCTAAATCTAATACTTCTATTTACGAGATTTTCATTTCTCGTTTACACAGTCTTTTTTTACACGAATTTTCGTATTGAAGGCTTAATATTTATTGAAAAGGTTAAAGCATTCTAAAAAATATGCAAATAAGACAAAGTTTTTTCATGCATTTACTTTATTTATTCTATTAATCCTCATTTAGACTGACTCACTATTGGACTCAATACTTTCTATAAACACACTAACATTTATTAAAAGCTTTTGAAGTCATATGTCAATGCTACAAACAAAACTCCTGTCGATGGAACTGTCAGTTAACCATGATGATATGTATTTTCCTATCGATCTATAACTGTTTGTCGGTCGGCTGTCAATAATAAAAAGGTGCTTTTTTTTCTATAACCCCATGACCGAAAGATGGGTGGTATATTCATTTTGTCCAAACGTTTGCAACGCCCAGAAGGTAGCATGAGAGACCCCACAAAGTATATATATTCTGGATCAGCATCAAATCCTAGATGGATTTAAGCATGTCCATCTGTCCGTCTGTCTAATGTCTGTTGTAAACATTGAAAGTTCTTGCACGCAGGTTGGTGTTGAAAATGGGCCAAATCGATCGAAAGACACGCCTACAACACGACGTAAACTGAGAATACCTGTGTTTTTCAAAGAGAATGAAAAATTGGTTTTTACAAAAAGATAAACTATAGCAAATGAATGTAGAAAATTCTCAACACATATTATGTGGGCGATGCAGTAGCATTTGTGCACCAAAATGGGAAAAATTGACCACGCCTACCCAATATTATAGTGTATCAAAATTTAATTATTTTTTCAATGTCCTTATAACACGCGAAAACAAACTTCAAAAACCCCATAAAGTGTACAATTTTTTGGTCAGTTTCAAATCTTGAATGCATCTAAAGATGTCCGCCTGTTCGTCTGCCCATCTGTCTGCTTGCGTAACTTTGTAGTTTTTGTAGTAAACATACCCCCGTTAGCGACAATGAAGATATCGCCTACAAATTTGCAAAACAATTTGGAATTGATCTAAACTTTTCAAAGGACACGCCTACAGCACCCACATGCCCGCATACAACAAAAACTTATATTATAAAGCATGAGAATTTCCTTCTTTTACGTCTTTTGTCTTTTTTTAAGGTAAACGGAGATAACGGGTGTAAAAGATTCGGTTCCGACCGGATTTAATTTTCTTACTTGTTTTTCTTCAAATAATTCTAAGACAAATTATTTAAAGGCACGAACATTGATAAAAACAAATAAAATTGATTAATGTCTCGCTGTTAAATACTTGTTGTTTGGCTCGTAGAAAGTGACTGTTTACACAACTTGAACTATGTTAACAGACAACCAATACAAGAAAGTAATCAAAAAAAGAAAAAAAGAGAAAAAGAGAAAAAAATTGAACATTTCATATGAAACAAGTTGTCTACGTGTCTGGATAAGTGATTTTGGTTGAATATATAAGCAGTTACATGCATAAGTGTTACAATCGCTTGTCAAGTAAGCTAAAGTGGAAGAAGCGGCCTTATCATAGTAATTAGTCGATCATCATCGTTCATCTCCTAATGCACTTGTAAATGGTTTCTAAATGCATAACGACGATACTTTCTTAACTGTATGACACTTAGGCGGATTTACAAGTGAATACGCATTTGCATATATATATACACATAAGGCATGACAGTTCTGAAACGAATGTACAAAAAGCATTTCTCTCAAAACCTTGCCCAAAGCACCTGTTGGGCTCAAACTAATTTCGTGCGTCTTCACAACGTTTTTGTTTGTTCTTATAATTCCGTACAATACGGCAATTTGCCGTTGTGTCATCATTAAAGTCATCATCTTGAGTGCAGTGATAGAACAAGCAGGAGGAAGCACAATGTTATATAAGTAACTACAAAGTCAAAATGCCGACAACGATGCATATCGAAGCCTGATACCCATGCCTCAGCACATATGTATTTAATGAAATAATTGATATTGAACGTATGTGTGCGCACAGCCCGTGCATTGTGCATGCCATTCTATCATCATCATCATCATCATCAGTTCTTTATACAATATGTAAACAATCACATTCAGGATACATGTGCTTGCAATAATGCCCACCCATGTGGTGCTATGCTGTGCTGCTACCATAGCACTATTCAATCTAAGATGCAACCTCTGTTCAAGTTAAAGCAACTGCGGCAAAAGTTTAAATTAATTTTCTTAGGAATTTATTAGAATTTCAAGACCAAGCGTATATTTAAATAGCGAGGAACTGTGTAATGATTTGAAATGCATACATTTTTACATATATATGGAAAGAAAAGGAAGTAAAAGAAGCAAAAGATCTTCGCAACTATTATTTGATGCTTACTTATGGATGGTGAATGACCTTGACAATTGTGAATTATAACATTACTGAATATATATATACATATATATATATATACATATACAAATATATCATTAAAATGTACACTGCATTGATGAACGCCCGTACGTACATGAAGAACAACTACAAAATACAAATTTTTAAGAGCGAAATATAAGATTTTCTTTTACATCATTTATAAGTTTGAGTAGGGAAAGAATTTGAATATTTGAATAAATCAGGGCCCTTGCAAATTGACTGCATTTTATGTTAAAAAAAAGACACAAAATGTAAAAACATTATTGTGGGACATGGCCCATCACTACATACTCTACATTACTTTGCTTAATACACTTATTCATGTCACAACTTTTCAAAATAAGACTTCATATGGAAAGTGGTGGAAAAAGTGGTGCGATCCAAATCATTTTCAATAGCTCTCGTCCTTGGGGCAAAACATGTCTATGCACCAAATTTCATCAAAATAGTACGAAAATTCTCGTGTTCAACTTACGAAAACAAGGCGGACGGATGGACAGGCAAGCTTAGAATGTGACTCTGATTTGCTTGTTGTAAAACACCTGGGTGTACCTCAAGTCCTGTTTTCACATATATCACATATGTCACAGTAGGCCCCCCGTCTAACTTCCGGTTTTTTTCCCAATTTCGTAACTGATTCGAACTTATAATGCCTGTGCCTAACATTCAAAACTAATCATTTGCCCCATTTCAATATAGCATGCGCATTTCACAAAAGGGTCCCATCCGAGCAATAGATGTCCTTGCGTCAAAAGTGAGTCAGTGTATAAAACTTAATCAAAATAACGCAAAAATTGGAGCCCGTAGGTTAATTAAAATTATACAAAACTGACAGACGGATAGACGAGCTTAGATCGAATCTGAAAATGATTCAGAATCTCTACTACAATAAACGGTGGGTCTATGCCGAGTCCTACTGAGTGTTGTGTACGTTCGCAGAAACCCAATATACGCTTGTATCACAAATTGTGTAGAGCATAAAAATTGAAAATTAAAGGGAAACAGGGAAAGGGAAAGTAAATTATATCCATTGGCCTTGGAACGGCAAGCATTTGCCCCTCTCTTTAAATAGCTTTGTAAACAATTACCTCATGTTTGCTGGCCATTAATGAAATTGTAAGAAAGAAAGGTAAGCAGATATGCAGCATGAAGCAGAATAAAGCGATGAATTTTGACTAATCGCACAGTAATCATGTCGTCTAGTCGAACATTTATACTGGTTCTACGCAATGGACAAAAATGGAAGTAAAAGGAAGAAATCCTTATGCGCTATAATATGGAAAGGACGCAGTCGATATCTTCTATTTCCGAAATAAAAGTTTTTGTCGTATGTGGGCATGTGGGCGTTGTAGGCATGTCCTTTGAAAAGCTTAGGTCAATTCGAAATTTTTTTGCAAATTCGTAGGCGATATCTTCATTGTCGCTAACGGGAGAATGTTTCCCGCAAATACTACAAATTTGCGTAAAAGGACAGAGGGACAGAGGAATAGGCAGACATGTTTAAGTACATTCAAGGCTTGAAACTGGCCAAGAATTTACACACTTTATGGGGTTTTCGAAGTTTATTGTGAACCGTTATAAAGATATTGAAAAAATAATTAAATTTTGGTACACTACAATATTGGGTAGGTGTGGTAAATTTTTCCCATTTTAGTGCACAAATGCTACAGTACCGACCGCGTAATATTTGTTGAGAATTTTGTACATTTATTTGCTATAATTTATGAGTAACGAGCAAAAAACCAATTTTTCACATCTTTTGAAAAACAAAGGTGTTCTCAGTTTACGTGGTACTACGTACGTGTGCTGCAACTGATTTGGCCTATTTTCAATACCAACCTGCGCGCAGAAACTTCTAATTTTTCTACCAAATTTGAAGTCTATGTCCTTATTTTTGCGACCAGGACAAAGGCAACAGATACGCGGACGGACAGACGTGGCTCAATCGACCCACAATTTCACGCTGAACAAGAACACGCGTATTATTTTACGCCTCCGAGGTCTTCCTTTTTAGAGTTGCAAACATTATCACGAAACGAGTATACCCCCGTCCTTCGGTGGTATTTACAAAAATATGCAAATCACGTTAGTGCTATCATAATCTATTTTAATCAGAATGTTTACTTTCTGAACCGCAAAACAGATGACTCTGCTTTAAAGAAATGGGGGTGACAGGAGGCGGAAGCGTTGTTTTTTGACTTTTCTTGGGGAATGTTAATAGCATAAATGTAGGGGCTGCATGTGCCTAACCACGCATTGATTTGATGTTTGCGTAAAAAAAACAAATGCTTGAAGTATTTTATAAAAATAATAAGCTTCGTTGATATTATTATGGTTTGTTTTCTACTTCTACTTCTCCTTTTAATTTTACATTTTGTTTCTTTCGTTCCTTATAAAGCGCAATTTTAAACAATTGTTAATATGTCGTTTACATGAATTTTCTTTAATTTGGTTTACATTTAAATCTAAGATTAAAAAATTCAAAAATTCTCAGTCAAAAATTTTAAGTTTTGCGAATATTTTACACTTAAAATTTCGATGATTTGGTCAAAAGGGCAGCTGTAGCTTTATTCTTGTTGCCATTATGTTGACGCAGTTCGGTTATAACAATATCGCGCTTATAACCCATACGTACAAGATCGGTAACATCACTTTCACTGAAATTATCCTGATTGGTTATCGCATTTTCAGTTTTATGCAATTTATTGGTTTGTTCTCTAGCCTTTTGTTCAGCGTCTTCTGTTGATATCTCAAAGACTCTTAATTCGTCTTCGGAACTATTATTGAAACGAGCACAGTCGGGCAATTCGTTTTCACACAGAAATGGTGATTCGGTACCGGTCGTGCCAATGCGTAAGACAACGCGTTGCAAATCAATATTACACTGGTGTCTTTTAAGCATATCGAGACCCAATAGTACATCCATAGGCTGTTGTTCGAGCACTGAAAAACTCGAAGCTAAGTAATCGTTCTCAATTTGTAGCTGTACCATGTGAATGCGTCCGATTATACGCTGAGTGCCTACACCTTTGGCCACGCCATTCCATCTGGTATCAATTAAATGCGTTACATTGCAACGCTTTGCACATGTCGCACTCATAATTGTAGTCTGAGCTCCTGAGTCTACAAAAGCTTTAACCGGCAAACCATTAACTTTGCAATCAATATAAAGCATTATAACGGTACAAAATATCTCAGGATCGTATTCGAGAGCTGCGGCCATATTTTCTTGGATATTTTTCTGCTTTATTTCTTCTTCAATTAGGCGCTGCCCTTCCTTATCGACCGGTTCGGGCCGCACCAATTGCATATGCCGCACATTCTGTCCTTTACATGTGTTAACTTGACCGTGTAAGACAGTCTTAAACGTATCCACATCACCTGAGAGCACCGCTTCTGCTAAAGGTGGATTATTTTGTTTTAACAAAGTTAAAGATTCGGCATTGTCGAGAAACATTTGCCGTATGGCAATTGGATCGTCAATATTAGAATGCATTACATTGTTCCCGCTGGAAGAATGACCACTATCTCCTGCAACACCGGCAGTTGAGCTACTGCTCGGTATGCTTATCTGGCTGAAATCCACATTTTGAATGGCTACTCTATCACCTGCATCGATACGAGGTGGCCGTTCATGTTGAACCTGCTCTAGCATAACGCAATCGCCATCTCTAACACCGAAAAATTTCAAGGGTTTTTTATTGCCAAGTAATGGCTTACCATTGAAAACAACGTGCATCTGTTCGCTCCTCATATGCGATTCAACTTCGCAGAACGCCTTAAAATTCTCCAATTCCAGATCTTCGGAGACATCAAGAGAGAAAATTTTATCGCCGAGTGTGGTAACAGTTACCTTCATTGTCGGGGATATCCAAAATACATAGATTTACTTATAAATATAGTTAATCTGCAAGCACTTGCAGTTCTTCGCACAGTTCTTCGTTACTCAATCAACACCATTAGCTTTACATAACTTCTTGCTCTAGCGACTGTGTCTCCTATACCCTAAAAAGAAAAGAGAAATAGTGTAATGTGTCGAGAACGTTTGTGGCCAAAGTTACAAAACTATGTACGAATTGCCTAAATATAAATGGAATCAATTGACAACAAGAAATAGCTGATGAATAAAAATTAATAATGTTATGATCTTTGAAAGCAAACTTATCGGGCAAAAACTTACTTAATAATGGAACAGTGGAAAATCTGACATTTTTATCGTATATCATATATAGTTTTCACTTTTCGATTTTTATGGGGTGGGAGTCAAACTTTGACAGTGAAACATATGAACCCCCACGCCCGTCTTCGCGGTAAAAGTTCTTCCAAAGACCCGACAACCGACATCTAGGTGAAGAAAATTGATATTCTGATTTTCCTTATTTGGGCGAGTAAAATGGTTAGACGATATAATTAGAGTCGTTCTGATTGTGATTACAACTACTAGTACGATCGTCATCGGGATTTTCTGTTTGGCGGTATTGCCGACTTGCACTTTGTTATATTTTCTTTGGCTAATTTTTTTTTGAGTTTAGGTTATTAGAACTCCTTAAGGAGGGGATAGAAATGGGTAGAAATTCACGTAAAGAAGGTTTGTGGACTTGGTCAGAGTATGAAGTTCCTGCATTTATTTCATGTGTTTTTGCTGTCTTCGAGCGAACTTCAATAAGGCTCATGTAGACCGGCAACCCTTAAGAATATTTAAAGCGTTTTTCGTTAGCCATAAGACACCGGATAGTCCCATTACTAATTTCGCTATTCGTGTGGCAATATTTCTGGAAAATGAAGCACTCCGTCCAGCGTGCACAACGAGGACTATAGAATAGGTGCACCTATGACTACTCCTATTGCCACTACGACGAGTGTGCTCGTCAAACACAGAGCATGTGTAATATGAAATTATGTTGTAATGAAACGAATTGACAAAATGATAAAATTTCATGAGGAAATCCGACAAGGACGGATGGACGAATCACATTCTATATACTCGTCATATCCAGCTAACTGGTTAAGGGCAAGCATATAGTCGTAGGCAAAGATTGAGGTCGTAAGTGTATTCTAAGCAGACAGACGGATGGATATGTTTATATTAATTTAAGAGCAAACCGATTTCTACGTATTGGACAAATATTTAGCAAATTTATTACATTCCATTTGATGGATATAAAGAGCGAAAATACTTTTCGCTTTAATAACAAAAAAATATTGCTTTCCATAATTCCAGTTCTCTCCTACTCTGTTAAAAAAAATGTACGAAAATAAACTTGTTTCTAAAAAGGTCATGGCTTTGTCATGTTAACAAATAATTTTATGTATTCTAACAGCTGCCCGCCCTCTCCGCACAAGAACAACGTCCCAAAATACATTGTATTTGTGCTTAATCGAAAATGATTTCTCCTCTCACGTCGCAAAACCCTTAACTCTATCTATCTACTTTTCGCTGGTTGACGACAACTTGCGATGATTACGAAATTTTCTTTTCTTTTTTTTGTGTCGCACTTTATTTTATCGTATCTATGTTTTCTTGTTTTTTTTTGTTGTATTTAAAGCAATCTTTACTCTCCCTATAGTTGCATAAAGCAGATAATGTTGCCCAAGGTCGTTTTAAATAATTACAAGATGTTCCTATCTTTAGCGAATGAAAATTCAATTCAATTTAATAAATGGTGAAAAAACAAATCAATTATTTCACTTTTCTTTAATAATCGCTTGGTAATTAATTTTGCAATTTACTCAACCGTCTATTAAAACATTTTTATTATCAAAATAAAGTTTTTTTTTTTTTTTTGTCTATTTTCAATTATTTAACGGAAATAATCGTAAAAAATGTAATCACAAAAAATTTTTAATGTGTAGGAAATTTTATTTTAATTAAAGCAAATACACTCAGCACTGATGAGCCATTATAAAGATAACTGCCATAATAAGAACGCAAAGAAATATATAGCAAAAGAAAAAAAACAGAAAATAAATAAATAAATAAATGGAAAAGTCGAAAAGAAAATATAATTCTATCAAATTTTTCTCGAGTGTAAATGAGAGTCACGTTAGTGGCGCATTTAAAATCATCTCAAACGTACATTTTTAAAGCAATTACTTTAAGCTTGAACCGAATCTCTTGATACCTTTCGCTTGCTTGCCTCTTGTTCTTTGTTTTATATACTCATCCATTTTATAATTGAATTGTAATAAAACATATGATGCAGAACTTGTCGCAAGCAAATTGAAAATATCAAAAGACTATTGAGCTCTTCATGAAACCTCTGCTTGCAGCGTGATATTTGTATTTTTTTTGTTAATATGACCAATCATTCAAGGGATGTTCTCTGTTCGTGTCGCATGGTGATGGTCAGAAGGAAATGAGAAGAGAGAAACGTGTAGGTGGAAGTGGCGGCTTAGAGGGTGTGGGACTGGTTGGTAAATGTTATGCCTTTACTGACTGAGAAAAAGCTCGACCGCACTTGATATTTGAACCCGCGAATCCTGATTTGGTAATCGCCCATTCGGCTACTCTTGCGGATGTGTGACATGATGGGGTAACATCAAAAGCACGACACAGGATAACCTGGTAAGATCAATGTGTGCGTCATCCAGAAATATGGGCCCTAGGAAAAGGCGTAAGTAATATAATAATGACAAAGTTGAGAGAAGAGAAACGCTTACGAAGACTTACTGATATAACAGACAATTTGAGCCAAGGCACACACTATTCTCTTAGCGATAGCGCCGGGAGGATTACCGCCAGACGTAGAGGAAGTTTTTGCGTTGTAAAGGTTGGATTTAGACTGTTAATGCTTCCCTCCACTTAAAAAAAAAAAGCTCTCAACTTCTTACTGCAAGGAGTAGTTCATACCGGATGGCCGGAATTAATTTTGAACAGAGCAGCCACATGGAAAAACGCTGTGTGGGCTTCGTGAAAGCGACCGTTTACAGAAGAACTCGCACCTCTTGCGTATACCTCAAACTTTCTCGTAAAGATGCTCAACTCTACAAAACGGCATAAAAAGCTTACAAAAAAGTTTACATTTTCAATTCCTTTAGTGGCCGTATGTTATCGAAAGCGAGCCATTTACATACAAATCGATTTCTTTGCGATCCCAGAATATTAATTTATTCGCTTGTTGGGACCGATATAGTGAAGAAATGACTGGAAGCGAATTATGACAACGAAACTTAGACAATTTGCGAATGTTGCAAACAGTCACATAGTCCTACGTTGGAAACGCATCTGTTGTCTGACTATTGGTATCGTAGATGTTGGCAAATGTTGGCGGCATAATCAAAAGAAGCGGACGAAAGCAGTGCGATTGTAATGTTTATTAAGTCTCCAATGCATCTTTTAACGCTTTCCAAACATTTGACAAAACTATTATATCTCCTATAAGGGATGTAAAAACTTAACTTGTTGCCAGACTGCCAAAAATCATGCATAGAGATTTCTGTACTAAACAGTTGCTTAATTTTTATTTGCTTATGTCTTTTTTTTTTTTGTTTTCCTACCAAAAATAGGAACGTTTACTTTCGATATCATCATATAGTTTTGCTGTGTTTTTTAATACTTTTTAGGCTTACTTTTGCTTTGCAACATACACTCATGCATACAGTCATTCATTCATACATGACTATGAACACATATGCTGCGTTCATATGCTTATGGGAAATTTTGTGGATAATTTTTATGTAGTCTTCTTTATGGTCTAGTTGCAATCAGCCAATTCTATGTATAGAATTCTGAAAAATGTGTCACGAAATTCTAATTGTGGCAAGCGAATGTGTGCACACGTATATATTTACCTAAACTAAGAGGAATTCGTTGGAAAGTTAAAAGAGAAAAAAAAGTAAAGGGAAACAAGAATAGTTCCTTAGGTAGTTGTTAACTCAACAATAACGGGACACACAGCCATGGGCACTTAAATGGCAAGAAGTTGTATCGGAAAAAAATTAATAAAATATTTTTCAACTACAAAATTAAAAAATTATATTCTTAATTAACAGATTCGTTTGAAAAAAAAAAACCGTTGCTAGAAGGCGCCTAATTAATGTGCAGCTGTGTTTGTACGGATTAACACAACGACACGTGTTTTATCCAAATTGCCTAACGGAAGTGAAGATAACACATAGATAACCCACATTTTAAGGGTTGTGTCTTCACTAAAAATTTCTTTGCTAAGTTACGGTTTGTCGAGCAGTAAAAAAACCAATTAAAGTATGTGTTATAAGTGAAGCAAGCACGTATGAAACAACCTAAGTCTTTAAGTGCGATCACATAACCTAAGTTACTAAAACTAAAACTAACTACCATTAAAACTAAGTTATTACTAAAAACTAAGTTGCTCTCTCGCGCAGTCATTTTGTTCCCAAAACTGTTCATATTCCTAAATTAAAGCGTACCAGTCCGAAAATAATGATCACGTAACATCTAAACTCAAAGCGGTTTTTTTTTTTTGTGATAAAAGGCCGTAAAGGATCGCAAAGTTCTCACTTCCGCTTGACAAGCAATTATTTCGCAAATCTTTAGGTAAATAAAACGCAACACCTGCACTTCTTTTCATCATAAAAATGCTATTTCTTAGACGTTAGAGCAAACAATTAACTTTTTGTGCTTTAAATCTGAATTGATTGCTCATATGTCATATAAACTCAATGCAAAATAGAACGAACTAATAATGAAGAGAAAGAAGCTGTTAAGGCTTTCAAGACTCAGTTTTTGCAAGTGACGTATAGTGAAAACTACCTCCAGCAGTAGAGCAATGACCCGGAGAATCTACAATTTTATATTATTTTATATTATATAAGTACTGGGAAGCACTTAAGATAGACCCACCTTTTATTATACTGATCGATTCGTAATCATTTTCTAAATCGATCTACGTCTGTCTGTCCATCAGTCCGTCTTGTTATTGCGCTTACAAGTCGCAACTTTTGAGATAATTTGACGATATTTTAACCTCCGATATGTTTTGCTTCAAAGACGAACAGTATTCAAAATGATTGGGATGGGACCGCTTTTTCGACCACTTCCTGCCGTATTTTGAAAAATCGTTCTATGAATACGTGCATTAAAGGAAGGGGCGTAGGTGAGCCACGTCAGACTACAGCGTTTTTATTTGTTTTTTCTTACTTTAAGTAGTTTTTTTTTTTTTCTAATTCATATAACGAACATCTCTCGTAGTATTTGTAATAATATTGAAATATGTTTACATATCCTAACTTGAGATCTTATCACAATTTTAGCCTTTAGCTAATATATCTTGTAAAAGTTTCAATATTGGAGATTTTTCACAATCAAGGTCATTACCTCTATATTTCATTTCCATATGATGGTTTGTCCATTTGCATAAAATCTCTTTAACTCCTACTCACTCGTTATAAAATAAATTGCTTCTCTTGTTATTTTGCGTACAGTCTATCAATTTATACAGCATACAAAACACTTTTACTATTATGCGATATAAAGCAAAAAAAAAAAAGAAAGAAAAGAAAAATAAATAAATAAATAAACCAATGGTACGATAAATTTAAATTTGCAAAATTGTGTAAAAAAAAGCAAAAACTTGAGACAACTCCACGAAAAAAAAAAAGAGGAGTAAATAATCAATACATGCAACTGCAATGCTATGGGATACACTGAGCTGTAAGAATTGAACGATAGGTGAATGGATGGTTAGATGGACTGAATGACAGGCGAACACAACAAGTCGATAAAAAGCCGAACTAACCTTATAGCAAAAAGGACTGATTGAATAAATGATTGAATGACTTAGTATATGCATGGAAAAACTTGGAGAAAAAAACCGAAAAAAAGAAAATTTGCATGTACTCATGCAAGGAAATAAATAGCAAATGAGTGCAATAATGAATACACAACAATAACGAGAGAATATAAAGTATTCCTCCAACACTGTTCGACAGAGAGAAATGGTGAAATAAAAAATATATAGACTATAAATTAACCACATAAAGTCAATTGAGGTAGTGATAGACAGTTAGTCAAGGCAGTGCTTGTCATAACAGTTGTTGTTGTTAGAGCATTAGCAGCAAGGCTTCGAACTGCGCACACAGGAAGCCAATATGCCACCGAAGGGGTTAATGTTAATAGCCTTTACTTCAATCAATTAAAATTGAATGAATGCTTTTTACTAAAAAAAAAAAAAAAAAAAAAAAAAACAAAACGATAGAAAGAATTGACAATTGATAGGGTATAAATAAAACGTCTAACAATAGGTTGTTTAATAAAATGTAGAGAAAATAAAACAGGAAACAAAGAGAGTACGTCTTCACATAGCAATAGGAAATTCGTTGAAAGCAAACGAAATGATTTCTCGAACGTGAACGACATTTGTTAGCTCCGATACGCGTTGCAAATCTTTTGCAATCGATTCCTATTCAGTTTTGAGTTCACGACCTTATGAGTTGTTGTAAGTTGCATGGCTTATGTTCAAGGATTTTTGCACCACTATAACTGCGCTTATAAAGGCTCTTCCTTGATTGGTAAGAGTAAGCCTGCTTAAGGGATCATCAAACTATGCGGAATCAACGCCGTCAACTTATTTACGAGTAATTTTGAATGCAACATTGCGTGCTTGCTAATTGTACCGATACTTAAAAGTGCTTTAACCTAAAGGTACAAAGTACAAGGTGTGATACAATCAATTTAAGCAGCTTTTTTTCAACCAAGTGGCAGACAAGATTGAATTCCTTAAATCGGCATCACACAATTGCACTTTTGTTTGACTGAAGGTAAGTTGCACGGCTTATCGTTGTTGAGTTGCCCGAAACATGTGAAAAGCGATTGCATGAAAGCGCGCGAATTAATTCCATAACTAGGACTAAGCACACCATACACTACACACCATATACTATTTACTGTCCAAGCTTTATTTCTTATTTAAACGCACTACGCATAAATACGCAAAGCTTCAGCTTCTTTTTCATACACATTTCTGATAGGTGTGCGAATAAGCTCTCTGTTATGAAACATATCTAACGCGTTCGTTCCTTCCGATATCTTGAGTGTACACTACTCACACATTGGTGCTTAGACAGAACAAGTTTCGGTCGTTTACAAGCCGTTATTTAATATCTATCTAAGACCAATGCAGATGAATGGAGATGGTTGTCACCAAGCAACGTTTGCGGCACTGCTGTCATCCATGGGCAACTGCTGCTAAAGAAATGGTTACGTTGGCTTCGAGCAAAAATGAAGTAGGCTATCGAATAATTAGAGAGCGCTTTACGTCATTTGGTTCAAAAAATTTTTAGTCTTGAGAATGATTAACGCCCTGGACCTCCGTACGATGGATATGAAAACGAATGATCACTATATCGAACCCAAATAATCCAATTACTCAACTCAAAAATCGATTTCACTTTGTGACAACATTCGTCCGTCTGCAGAACTAGCAACTCAGGAAGTAATTTTCAACTCGAACTGCGAGGCTCTCCCGATTGCGAATTATACTCCAGACCTGTCTCCTTCTGATTAGCACTTGTTCAGATCGAAGTAGTCATATTTAGAGAGAATTGTGAATTGATTTAGCCATGTCTGTCCGTCTGTGTGACTGTGTGGCGGTACACTTTCCATTTGATGCATATCGCCTGCGAGTGGGCTTTTCGGCTAAATATTTTATTTCGATTTCTTATTTTATTATATATAGATTTTTGTATTTCATCTGTATGGCCTGACTATACTGCTTTTCGAGCAGACTATCATCTACATATAAGTCGGGGGGTGGTTTGCTTCAGAAATACCAGAAGTTCTGCTAGGAGGCAATCCAAATATTAGACAAATGTGTGCCTAACAATGTCTAGTATCTCTGGGATGATTCGAAGAGAATTTTCATTTTGTGTATAAACAGCAGATTTCAGTGGAACTAAACTCTCAATGATCTCACGAGTTGTCACTAGGCGGTTTGCTTCAATTAACGCCTTTATTTTGTTTTTAAGAGCTCCTTGTCACCTTCCACAACGTGGTGCAAAAACGCCGAAACGAAATGTTGCAAACCATATGCGTCCAATAATTTTTTGTTGCTTGAACATCATTTTTAGTTTTTCATTAGTAATAAAAGTAAAGTACGCCGAAAATGTGTTTTCGACTTTCCATATTTGATATGCCAACAAACGAAACTTGTGCGCAGAATTAAACAAAATTTTTCCCACGCAAGAACTACAACATCAGCTATGAAGACAGTGCTCCTTAAATGTAAAGTTGGCTACGAAAAAATGCAATGGGAGAAAACGGACGACTTTCCCATCAACCTAATAACATAATAAGTATTTTTTGACTTTGTTTTGGGAAAAAAATCACTAAGGGCTAATTTGCTTGCCTAGATAGATCACTAAGGACTAATTTGCTTGCCTAGGTAGATAAAATCTTTCAACGCTTACACAAACCTGCCTTTCTGTTTATGATGTGATCAGTCAATCAGGGGACACAGTAACAGCGAGAAAGAGATTTGTAATTATAATTTAGTGGGCAGTCCATACTGCGATCTAAAGTCTGTAGTGTTCTCGTCTGTGCCGATAGTTCCTCAGCTTTAGAATTCTTATGAAACGCGCCACCTTCTTACACAGGGAGTCCCATAAGGTGTTCGGAGAACTTTTTATTACGCCGATATATGATGCTACAGAGGGCCGAGCATATGCATAGGTTATGAGGGGACGTTTCCAACGTTCGCAGTCAGGCATTCTGCACATTTTACGTCTCAATATAATAAGAAGATCTAAGTGTTCTCTTCAAGTATTCTACGACTATTTTCGTCCGGTGTTTGAAAACAGATAAAACACAACGGCAAGCATATTGGCCATGTCACGATTAGTAATGCGTTTCCTTTCCGAGATGATAAGTTTATCTGATTATTTGCATGATTGCATTTTTCCTTATTTATGATTTCTTATTGAACTAAGTCCGTCTTTGTATGTATTTTTTTCTTCTTATTTTATTTCTTGCGCTTCTGGCCTAAAAGTAAAAAATTTACTTTTTTATATGTATATTTTTCTCTTAAATTCTTCATAAATTCTATTCTTGATGATGTGCAATAATTTTATGGAAACAATTTTTTTTTTCATAATATTTTGTAAAGTTAATGTTGTCTAACT
>CCAG010014401.1:0-34702 GCA_001077435.1 Glossina morsitans morsitans
GCGCTTATAAAGGCTCTTCCTTGATTGGTAAGAGTAAGCCTGCTTAAGGGATCATCAAACTATGCGGAATCAACGCCGTCAACTTATTTACGAGTAATTTTGAATGCAACATTGCGTGCTTGCTAATTGTACCGATACTTAAAAGTGCTTTAACCTAAAGGTACAAAGTACAAGGTGTGATACAATCAATTTAAGCAGCTTTTTTTCAACCAAGTGGCAGACAAGATTGAATTCCTTAAATCGGCATCACACAATTGCACTTTTGTTTAACTGAAAGTAAGTTGCACGGCTTATCGTTGTTGAGTTGCCCGAAACATGTGAAAAGCCATTGCATGAAAGCGCGCGAATTAATTCCATAACTAGGACTAAGCACACCATACACTACACACCATATACTATTTACTGTCCAAGCTTTATTTCTAAGCTTATTTTAAACGCACTACGCATAAATACGCAAAGCTTCAGCTTCTTTTTCATATACATTTCTGATAGGTGTGCGAGTAAGCTCTCTGTTATGAAACATATCTAACGCGTTCGTTCCTTCCGATATCTTGTGTGTACACTAATCAGGCGTTGGTGCTTAGACGCAACAAGTTTCGGTCGTTTACAAGCCGTTATTTAATATCTATCTGAGACCAATGCAGATGAATGGAGATGGTTGTCACCAAGCAACGTTTGCGGCACTGCTGTCATCCATGGGCAACTGCTGCTAAAGAAATGGTTACGTTGGCTTCGAGCAAAAATGTAGTAAGCTATCGAATAATTAGAGAGCGCTTTACGTCATTTGGTTCAAAAAATTTTTAGTCTTGAGAATGATTAACGCCCTGGACCTCCGTACGATGGATATGAAAACGAATGATCACTATATCGAATCCAAATAATCCAATTACTCAACTCAAAAATCGATTTCACTTTGTGACAACATTCGTCCGTCTGCAGAACTAGCAACTCAGGAAGTAATTTTCAACTCGAACTGCGAGGCTCTCCCGATTGCGAATTATACTCCAGACCTGTCTCCTTCTGATTAGCACTTGTTCAGATCGAAGTAGTCATATTTAGAGAGAATTCTGAATTGATTTAGCCATGTCTGTCCGTCTGTGTGACTGTGTGGCGGTACACTTTCCATTTGATGCATATCGCCTGCGAGTGGGCTTTTCGGCTAAATATTTTATTTCGATTTCTTATTTTATTATATATAGATTTTTGTATTTCATCTGTATGGCCTGACTATACTGCTTTTCGAGCAGACTATCATCTACATATAATCGGGGGGTGGTTTGCTTCAGGAATACCAAAAGTTCTGCTGGGAGGCAATCCAAATATCAGACAATTGTGTGCCTAACAATGACTAGTATCTCTTGGATGATTCGGAGAGAATTTTCATTTTGTGTATAAACAGCAGATTTCAGTGGAACTAAACTCCCAATGATCTCATGAGTTGTCACTAGGCGGTTTGCTTCAATTAACGCCTTTATTTTGTTTTTAAGAGCTCCTTGTCACCTTCCACAACGTGGTGCAAAAACGCCGAAACGAAATGTTGCAAACCATATGCGTCCAATAATTTTTTGTTGCTTGAACATCATTTTTAGTTTTTCATTAGTAATAAAAGTAAAGTACGCCGAAATGTGTGTGTGTGCAAGAATTACAACATCAGCTATGAAGACAGTGCTCCTTAAATGTAAAGTTGGCTACGAAAAAATGCAATGGGAGAAAACGAACGACTTTCCCATCAACCTAATAGGAATAAGTATTTTTTGACTTTATTTTTGGAAAAAAAATCACTAAGGACTAATTTGCTTGCCTAGGTAGATCACTAAGGACTAATTTGCTTGCCTAGGTAGATCTTTAACGACTAATTTGCTTGCCTAGGGAGATCACTAAGGACTAATTTGCTTGCCTAGGTAGATAAAATCTTTTAACGCTTAAACAAACCTGCCTTTCTGTTTATGATGTGATCAGTCAATCAGGGGACACAGTAATGGCGAGAAAGAGATTTGTAATTATAATTTAGTGGGCAGTCCATACTGCGATCTAAAGTCTGTAGTGTTCTCGTCTGTGCCGATAGTTCCTCATCTTTAGAATGCTTATGAAACGCGCCACCTTCTTACGCAGGGAGTCCCATAAGGTGTTCGGAAAACTTTTTATTACGCCGATATATGATGCTACAGAGGGCCGAGCATATGCACAGGTTATGATGGGACGTTTCTAACATTCGTAGTCAGGCATTCTGCAAATCTTACGTCTCAATATAATAAGAAGATCTAAGTGTTCTCTTCAAGTATTCTACGACTATTTTCGTCCGGTGTTTGAAAACAGATAAAACACAACGGCAAGCATATTGGCCATGTCACGATTAGTAATGCGTTTCCTTTCCGAGATGATAAGTTTATCTGATTATTTGCATGATTGCATTTTTCCTTATTTATGATTTCTTATTGAACTAAGTCCGTCTTTGTATGTATTTTTTTCTTCTTATTTTATTTCTTGCGCTTCTGGCCTAAAAGTAAAAAATTTACTTTTTTATATGTATATTTTTCTCTTAAATTCTTCATAAATTCTATTCTTGATGATGTGCAATAATTTTATGGAAACAATTTTTTTTTTCATAATATTTTGTAAAGTTAATGTTGTCTAACTTTTGTTCCTTTTTTTACGAAAATTTAGTTTTCGGCCAAAACTTTATTTTCAACTAGTCTTCTATGCATCTTTCTTTACATTCCCTAAAGCCGACCAAAGTGGACACAATGCAACTAAGCAAAGCATAAATCTTAATATATACAAAGCAAACAAGCGAGTCTTATCCGACTTGAATTAAATCTTAAATATCCCCAAACCAGCAAAATGTATTAGAAAAAAGCGAGAAAAGGATTTGTTAATAAAGAGAATGAAATAAATTCATTCATTAAATTAATTTGTCAAGTGTCGGTGTACAACATTACCGGGCCTCTTGCCTAAAAAGTCTATCAAATATTTGGATCAATCGTCAGTGTCTTCGCTGTTCACAAAAATATTTTAAAAGTTTTCATTTTTGATTGAAAAATTTCTTTTTAAAGACCTCCTAGCGTTTCTATGATAATGACGTACTCTATACCATTCGAAAATTTAGAATAGCAAGTAAGGGAATTAGAGATAGGCCCTATAAGAAGATAATCCACGAGAATTCTAAATATTTTGAAATTAACAAAAAGCTTTGTAAAGAACAACTGTTCGATCTTACGTTTCTGACTTAGGATGAATTTTTGAAAACCAACAAATTGGAAATGCCAAATAGTTTATCAAATATATGCGGATCAACTTATTGATCTGTAAATTGTTTACATTGACCTCTTAGCTAGTTTTAAGAATTAAATAAATTGAAGTATTTTGTCATCAGCTAACGTTCTTGTAAAAAATCGAATCAATCTTTGCACTAATTTATCTTTCCCCAAAAAAAAGAAGCGAATGTTCATGCCAAGCTTTTAATCAAAAATGGCAATGAATTGAATTATAGGTAATAATTTTCATTTATGTGTAGATCACTTATCCTCAAGTTATCATGTGAAAATAACTAACTAACCGCCGTTAAACTATGCACCAATCTTGATCTCTCTCTCTCTTTCTCTCACTTTTCGTCACTATAAGAGTTCCGAATGACTGATGGAAAGGCAGCTAGGTGGATGGACGGATAGACAAACAGTGTAAATCGACTTAGAGTCTCGTAATAATCAAAATGTGGTTAAAATTAGGTTAAATTTAGTATATCTCTGCACTTGGATGATGTGAGCGTAGAAATGTTGTAGATTCTCCCAAAAATACAGTCCGTCAAGCTTTACCTTTATATCTAACTTTTTGCGTCCATAATCGTTGCGACAAAAACAGACGGAAAAGAAAGCAGATCCGTCTGGATGGATAGACAGACAAATAAATGGACAGAGGTAAATCGACTTAGTGTCCCATAATATTCAAGACTATGTATATTTTATAATATCTATTTATGTTACAAGCGGAACTATTTTATCTCACTATTTGCTTCCATAAGTGTTCCGGCCAGGACAGATAGATGGACGGATAGACAGACGGAACTAAATGGACTTAGAGTGTTATTTATAATCAAAAATACGTATACTTCCTGAGGTCTGTCGATGTTACAAGTGAAAGGATAAATCTAGTATATCTCCGTACTTAGATGATGGGGCGTAGAAATGTTTTAGAATTTCCCAACAATACGCAGAAGCTTATCTTTCAAAGAACACATATACACAGTTTATAAAGAGTATGATATACATCCATCCATGCTTACCCATGGTGAAGAATAAACATACTATACAATCTTTAGATGAGAAAAAGAAATGAGAGGAGTGCGAAAGAGAAGAGAAGTAAAATAAATAATAGCCGGCAAAGTTCCGGTATATATGCAACCTAAAGAATACAAATCAAATTGTTTTTAAAAGCAATAAAGAAAAATAGAAAAAATCAACTTAGAACATACAAAAACTTCCCAAAATGTACCTTTGGGCTAAACATACAATGACGTTACAGTAAATAATAAAAACCAAAAAAGAAAAAGAAAAAAACAAATAGAGAAAAGGAACGAATAACAAAATAACAACCTAGGAACCGCAATAACAAAAAGAGTAAAAAGTAAGACATTTTTTCAAAGTTACAGTAACAGTATCTTGCTTAACCATGTCTATATAGCACACAAACATTTAGTAGATGTATAAGGAAAAAAGAAAGAAGAACAAAAAGAAAAAATCGGAAAACTTTCAGGCATTCGTATAAAAAGACCACAAGAGTGCATACACTTGTTACTGTGGATGTTGTTTGTTTTGTAAAACCAAGCAGTGAATTGAACTTTAAAACAAAACACAATATTTTTGTGCATATTTCTATGTAAAAACAAATGCGTGCATGCTCAAGTGTATCTGTTTCATATATGATTATATAAAAAAATTTATGGAATTTCCTACTTTAACCCAAAAAAAACTAAAGCAACAAAAACTAAAGCAACAAAAACAACAAAAAAAAGCTCCAAAAGCAATTGAATGCTACCCCAATAACTAATGCAATGCGCTACTTATAGTATGGGCTTGTGCTCTCCTCTCTCTCCCTCCTCTCTCTCTCTCTCTTTCTGTTAGAGTATAAAAACGCAGAAACAAATAAAGCAATTAAGTTGAAAGGGTGTGGAAAGAAATCAAAACATGAATGCAAGCAAAAGGCAACAGAAATGTCTTGTAAAAACATTCCCAAAAAAATTTAAACAGACAGACAGACAGACAGACAGACAGACATATAACTGTGAAACCACACACATTGCTTAATAGTAGAGAAACAATAGCAATCTGCAGGCAATAAAAAACAATTGAATCACCAATTGAAGCATAAATATTTGACAATAATATCTTAATAATAAATCGTATACAGACATTACAACTAAATGTAATGGTTACGATTAACGGTAACGGTATGGTATCAGCCATAAGCCAAGGTATACTTATATGTGCATATAAGTGTATAGGGCATGCCTACGTTTCTTATCTCCACCACTCTGCATATTGTTGTCCTCTTCACAGGCAAACTTATTATTATATTTAAATATACGTGAAACCTATGTTTTATTCTTCACATGTGTACGTTAGCCTTAGTTAGGTGTATATTTTTCCTATTATAAACTGAGCAAGAAATTTATATTCGCTCCGATACAGATGCTGGTTACCCTATTGCATAATAATCGTAAGCATTTTTGTTGTTATTTGGCAAGGAATGCTGAAAGCAACTTTTGGGTCATTTCTTCAGTAACTCTCGACTTGCACTTCCCGAAACTAAAAGGGGACAAATTAAGGAATTGAGTTGAAAGGAAATCAAAGGAATTCAAGAAAGTAAGATGTTGATGTCGAACAAACTCTTTCGTAATTTGCATATGTTGCTCAACCGTAATTTTACGATCAAAAGGTTTTTCATACGATAGTACGAAAAGTGTATACTGCATCGAAGCTTGTAAATTCAGCACCCGTTCTCGCGTATCGATAATCGGCAACTGGAGAGTTTCCGCGATCGAATACATTCGACATCAATTGCTACAAATCGATGTCAGAGGATATGTTAAGTGTTTAACTCACGATCTCGTTGCAGCGAATCGACAATCGGCAGCTGTTGAGTTTACTTGGTCGAGCTTACTCGATATCGGCCCCTACGAACCGATGCCAGATGCTGATTTCTTAGGCATATTTAACTCACTCTCTGCTTACGACCCTGATAGCTTAAGCAATAGAGAAACAGACGGATAGGTTAAAATATGGAAATCTGCTGAATATAGATATATACTTTTATGTACATTTTTCAAAGCCTCTACGGTATATTTGCGGATATTGCAAACTCAAATTCAAAACTAATATATTGTGATCCTTTGACGGTGAATATTAAAATAAAAAAAATTTACATTTGGCAGATTTGTCTGCACATGTCTACACCAATATAAACGCATGTACATCTCTTTGCGTAAAATAATTTCAACATTAACATACACATGCTTACATTGTACATACATTTTCTTGGAAACGATTTCCACCGATACCGTGCAAACTATTGAGTTTGTATACTTAATGTAAAGTGAAGTAAAGGCAAAAAGCGTGGCAGACACACACATTTATTTTAATATTAAATAGAAATTCATAAAAGTCTTGTACACAAAACTACATACAAGTATGCATATCACAATTATAATGGAATTGTTATACCCGTCGTGTATACAAAAAAAAAAAACTTATATGCTAAGCGATATGTAAATTGCAACAAGTAAGAAAATAATATTTGTCTTACGTCGAACGTATTTATGCCTATCATCATAACAATGGCAGAGATTTTTTGCTTAAAATACGTAGCTACATGTTGACCAAACTAAAGGACAATGAATAACAGATGGCCAGATGGAGAAAACTCAATAACTGCTACAACTTGCAATTATTGATAATTATATATAACATCATTCAATAAAGTCAGAGGATATAGTACAGATATGGATGAATTCATATGATTTTTAAATGGTGCCAACCTGCAAAAAAAATGCAGTTACAATTGCTTTAGTGACGCTACTCTTTTTTTTATGCAACAAGTAACAATTTTATAGTAGGGTAAGGCTGATCTTTAAACATCCTACACCGTTTCGCTTAATCCATAATATACCAAGAACTATGCATTATTTCTATGCAAATGCATATTTTTTCATGAAAGCCTTCAGATTGGAAGATACGTCAACATGATCCAAACTTAGCAAAGTTAATTCACTTATCAAAGATTTTTTATTTTCCAGATGCTTCCGTTTTAACGCAAATTTGCTTTCATGAAGCGCGGTTCGCGATCGAAAACAATCAATCTATGTGATCCAAATTACCTATAGTTAATGTACTAAGAAAAAACTTTCATCATAAAATATTAAAAATTGAATCTTTTTGGCATAGAAAGCTTTATTTTATTAAACTTGCTTCTTATGTGAAGCCATGAACGAATTCTTATCAAGAAGTATTGAAAGTTAGGCCCTTTTAACAAAACATATTTCATGTTCCGTAGGAACGTTTACCTCCATCCGATCTAAAGTTCTCACATCAATTTCGGACTACTTTTCCTGAACGATGTTTGTCACGAAATTCTGAAAATTATATTATCAAACAGAATTCGTTATATGGAGAGTAGTCGAAAAAGTGGCCCGCACTGAACCATTTCCAATAGCGTTTTTTCTTGGGCTAAAAGAAGCCAATGTAGCAAATTTCACAAAAATATCTCGAAAATTTTGATTTGTAGATTGAAGAAAAGAATACGCGGACAAAAATCAGACGGCCAGCAAACGAACAGACAGACAAGCTTGGAAAAAGAAAAGATCCTGAATCGATGAGTGTAATAAAACATAGGTCTATTTCAATTCCTTCTGGGTGTTACTACCACCCGCACAAACTTGATATACCAGTCTCCGTTTGCTTTGGTTGAGTAATTGGCTAAAGAAAATTAAAAGGGAATTTCCAAGTTTTTAGTTCAGATTCACAAAAAACGTATTTATTTATAAATAAAAATTTTGTAAACTCAAAATGACATAAAAGCTTCTTCTTATTTAAAATATTTTTATACTGTAAGCTGTTTTTCTGTATTTAATATTGTGGTTGCGGTCGCTTATTACGAAAGACCTGTAAGTGCGTTAAATACTTCATAATTGAACTTAAATTGCTCAAGTTTTATGAAAAGAAAGCTTTTTAAAGTTTATTTCATTCAACGGAGTTCGCGAATGAAAGACGATTAACTCACGTTATCTCAAATTTATGAACAAAAAAAAAAGAAGAGGAGGAGAGAGAGAGAACTACATAAGACATTTCTGAAAGTAAAAGTAAAGCTGGAAAGAAAAATCTGTTCTCATGCTGCTTCATATTGATCTTATAACTGACCGAAGGAATTATTTGCGTATGTGTGTGTGTGTGTGTAACAGCTTTTAATCAATATCTCTTCTTTAAATTCTAATTCTATTACTTGCGCTTGAGTGTGCATACCAGCTTTCAAGTGTCCCGCTTAGTTTTTGGAACCGTAAGCCTTCCAACAACAACGTAGGGAGAGACTGACAGACGATTGCATGAATACAGATGCGTGGGGTTAATTCGACTCGAAACATTCGGCTGACCTAAAGTGTCTACATAACTTATTTGATTCTCTGAGCCTTTAGAACCGAAGCAGAATATTTTGTATTGGCGGAATTTTGAAGCTGTGTCCTAAAATTTAAACCTCTCTCCAGGTACTTGTGGTAGTTGTGTGTAAATGCATCGTGGAAAAATGTGAACCCCCGGTCCAAACCGACAAACCGACAATACAGTTTATTAAAATCTCCGCTTTTCTATGGTTTTACTTAGAAACGTCGCCACTTATCTGCTTCTGTCTCTTAACTGTATTGATCTTTATCATTATATAAAGAGTAAAAAAAAAAGCTTCAAATGTTTCTTTATTGCTCTCCTCTTATTTAAAGTTTGTGGAAAAAAAATGTTCATGCGTAGGTGCAGAGCATCATCGAATTCGTCTCAAACTACTATTCACCGTTATTGCTTTGTCATTTACAAATACATGATATGTTATTTTCACACATTGTGATACGCACGTCATATTACGAAAGCCACTTTCTATAGGGTTATGCCTCCAAGGTCCATATTTATCCATCTTTCAGAAAAGACGTAAAGAGAAAATTATTTTATATTTACGCGCATTAACGAGAACATAAAAGTGCTCATAACTAATTCTTCATTTCTTCGTTCATTTTCAACTTTTGTTTATTTACATTTATTTTCCTCCTTCATTGCGACAATTTTAATTAAGAAAATTACAGATGAACATATTTTTATATATACTTTTCAACAAATACAAAAGCTTTACCCTACTCTTAATAGTTTAAATGTCATGAAAAGGCAAACAAAAGCAATGAAAATAAATGAAAAACAAGGTCATAGGCGTTATTGGAGCACAGAGCCTTCGATAAACAAAAAGTTAAGATAAATAAGTAAATAAAAATTCTTTTATGGCGCTTGGAAGTCCCATTCTAGGGTATGCGTCAGTTATCTGGACTTGAAGCTATTCTTGTCAAATAACACAGAATCAGTTCAAAAACAGTTCTTTGCCTTTCATGGGCTACGGTCGAGTACATTCTTATTTCTACCGGCCAACGAAAACCGCTTAAAATTAATTCATTTATCTACGTTTGAGAAAAGGTGGCTCTTGTTAGAACGCACGTTCTTTACGTTCAATTTTTCTCAATTATCTTTGAAGACTCCATCTCGCTTCTCTGTCCACTGTGCTCCAATTAGGTTCTCTCAATGCCGGGCATATTATGAGGAAAAACTTCATTTCATTTCTAAGCATGATGTTGGCTGCCGCATGTATATGTGTATAGATTACGATAACGATAGGATTAATGTTGGGAAGACATCTACATCTGCCACACTTTGTCTTGCAGTTTCATTGTACATTAGCTAACCACATTTTTTGCTTTCTTTTTTTTTTTTTAATTTACATGCATTGCATCCTATTTTCATTTGTGTACATACATCTGTCAAGATACACAAAAAACCAAACTATTGAAGAAGTTACATGACTTCAATCCCTGAAGAAAGTTTTTACCTGTCGTTAAGAATTCCTGATGTAAATCCTATCGATAGATCGATTACATTTATTTGATTGCTTGTGATCTCTTCATAAGCATAATAGGCCCGCTACAGCTTGGCCTGAGTTACTGATTAGGGAGAAAGGCTTGTAAACTTTACTAAACTCTCTAATTGAAATAAATTCTAAACCAAAGAGAAATATAGCTAATGTTTCACGAAACTAATCCAAAGCCTCAGGAACTATGATGCACGAGAAGTCTGCGTATTATGCCCTAACCATCGGCATACCTTAGACTAGCTGTAAACCGTAATCCTAAGATCTTGCCACCTTGTCTTCATCATATCATTCACCGATGCGGTGACTTAATTTTGGTTTATCTTTAAACGATGCTCTCTATGCTGAACACACAGATTTTCCGAAAATGAGTTAATGCGGCACAATTTTTGAATTTGACTTAAAACGTAAATCAAAATGCGGTAATCTCCATGTCAACAGTCTTTTTTAGAGAGACAAAGCAATTTTGAAAATGTGGAGTTTTGTTGCGTAAAATTGACAACAAGTTCATGGCTCGATGTTTTGTATATCACCTGATGTTACTTTCTATGAAAATGACAATGAATTTTATTCCGAGAGGGCATTGACTCTTTTAGGGATATTCTCATAAGAAACGGAGTATCGTCCAGGCTCGAATTCAAAATCGGATAAGAAGGAAAATAAGTTATCGCTTAAAACTACTGTTACCCATAAGGGACGTGATATCTGATGAACACACCCTATGGAGAAATTAAGTACTAATGTTTAGCATAACATTTATTTTTTTCAGAGTCTACTTAGTCCGACTTAGACATGTGCAATTAAATAAATAAATAAACAAACTGTTTTCTGCAGTTATACCAAAATTTCTTGAACGAATTGTGTAATGTTCCTTCCCTTTCAGTTACCTCAATAACGACTAATTAGGTACTCTTTTCTCCTTTCCACATATTATGTAAGCCATTTAACGACGTTTATTATTTGTTTCCAATAAACGATTTCAGTGGTTATGTGAACACGCGATTGCCACTCAATAGAATTCAATTCGTCGTAAAGCCATTCTTTCATACTCGCGATATCAACCGCTTCATTATCGTACCGGATATTTTTATGATTCTATTAATAATTTTTGCTTCATATTCAATTATTAATCGTATTGTAAATGGGCGTTGTAATGCACGAGCTGCTAATGAACTATTTATTATATACGAGACTTGATTTCTATTTTGTGCTGAACCACATTATTACGTCCTATTACTAAGTTATCGAGTTCAATACGCTAAAGCTACATTATGTTAAATATTCAGATTAAAAGACTATCATGGTGTTGTAGGTGTTCAATCTAGTTCTCCGTAGGTGTAGTCTTCTATCTACTTGGCATAGTTCATCTAGATTGTATTTCATTCAGGGTTATTCTGTATTAGTTATTTACTAAGTAATATCTTAGTTACATAAATAATAACAGAATAAACGACCGCGGGTTGAATGTTGAACAAAACAACTTGTAATGCCTTTTTATATATTACGCAGATTTTGCGAATTTTATGCGAAAAAGACTTCGGGTATTTTGAAGCTATTCATAAAAGCACTCGTTCTTCACGTATCGCCATAAGAAGGGAAGCCCTGCTTAAACAACCAGCAAGTCAACCAATCAAACAAAACCAATCTTAATCAGATAATGCTAACTACGATAGCGCATTTCCATTCGGTGCTACTACGTGAACTTTGCATGGGGCGTTAGTTCAAAAATGACGACAGGAAGTTAAAATTTGGCCCAAAAATTTTTCGATCCATTAGAAGCTCAAGAATAAAAAATAGTTATGCTGCAACCCATCTTCACTCCCCCGATATAAAAAGACCTGAAATAACGATTCGCAGAAATTACGAATCGAGTTAACCCATCTTGGTAGAAATAGGTGTCCGTATATTTTCAGCATCTCTAAAATTAGATCAAATAGGGGAAGAAAATTGATTACCGACATTTAAATGTCTGTTCACATAAATATAACTCAAGAAATGTATCGAACATCTAGGCGATCCCTAAAGATTGTATGAAAGCCGGAGATCAACGCCAGTTATACGTCTCAATTTATTTTTGCTAAGTATAGGGGCATGAGTAGGCTGCCTTATCGTTACTTCTTCACTTCTTCTCTACTTCTTCAAATTTAGACGATCCCAAAAAAAACTTATGTTGGACTTCGAATCAATGCCTTCCCTGCCATTAAGACTTTGAAATTTGGGATTTTGTAAAAAGTGTATTTTAATGTTTCCAGCTTTTTTTTTTCATTTGCTTTACAGTTTACATGAATTTGAAATACAAAGGAAGCTTACAACTTACATTAAGTAGAAGAATTCAACGGCCTAGCTAAACAGCCTGGAATATTATTAAACAATCCTCCATATCCTCGGTAGCAGGCGGTAACAACTTTGCAATTTTGTGAGTGCGAATACTTTGTTTCCGTTCTATAGAATTCCAAAAGTCGCTTTGTAGCCCTGAGTTAAACTCGTTTTCTCGTTCCTTCAACGAAATAATCCAGAAATCTCGCTAAATTATATTCAATTAAAGAATTATTGAATAAACTCTTTGAAGGCCTTTTGCTTATGAGCTACACGAGCCGCTGCTTGCATATGTAAAGTGTTGAACAATTTTTACTTTGCCAAGGCCGTTAAAAGCTCTTTATATATATGTGCTTACGTGTATACATTTTAATACCTTCCATTTAAAAAAAAAAGAAAAAAAAAACTGCTTCTAACACTTCGCTATTGTTACTGTGTGCTAGAAATGTCAACAACGCACCAAGCACGTCGCCTAGAATGTCGCCTATATAATCATCATATTGGAATAAAACCGACGCATTTACAATCGGCCACATGTGATGAGTGCACAGTCAGTCATTTCATGTAATGCATTCTAATGCTGATAACAATGAGCCAAACACTAATCCCAACCAATCACACGTATTATGTAGAAAAAAAAAAAAAAAAAAAAGTGCAGGCAAAACACAAAACGAATGAGGAAATTTTTACTTAAGCAATTAAATTCTGTAAGCGTCAGCGTGTCTGGCAAATGCACAGCAACAACAATAACAACGATAACATTCATAAGGTTTAATACTAAAAAACTATTAACATAGAGAAAAAAGTAATAATAAAAGAAAAACTGGGCGTTTTCAGTAAAACCCCGCATCAACACTTTAGTCTAAGCATGCAAGTCTATAAACGCATATATATATATATATATATATGTGTGTGTAAGCGACCACAATATGAAAATTTGAAAATGCCAGCCGGTCATTTCATGCATATTTTAGTAAAGAGGAAAAAAAATGAAAAAGAAAATTATATTCGACTGTGGCCGAATCTTCTATATCTACCTTAAACATCTCTCTTAAAGACCAACTTGAAAGAAATGAAATTTCGACACACTATAACATCAACTGGACGTGGCCAATTTTCTGCATTTTCGCATGAACACTGTACGAAGGCAGGGATGTTCCCAATTTATGTTGTACTGCGGGCGTGTCCTTTGCCCGATTTGTCTCCATTTTCATCTCCAATCTGCGCGCAAAAACTTTCAATGTCTCTCCCAAATTTGAAGGCGATATGTTAATTTTTCCAACCGAAAATATGTTTACCACAGGCAGACACATAGACAGACATAAGGACATGCTTAAGTAGTTCCAATATTTAATGGCTACCCATAGTCTATACATACATTATGCGTATTCCAAAGCTTTCTTCTTTGTGTTGCAAACCCTTTGACAAAATGAATATACCTCGTTCGTTCGCTGCTGGCTATAAAAATAGGTTCAACATAGAACATAAGCCATAAAAAAGCGTATAATAATCACATTTGTTATAACCACAACAATTGGTTATTCAGTGAAAATTTTTATTGTTATAATTGTTCACGAAAAGTTTTTATTAAAAAAAAAAAAAAAGTTATAAAAATTTTTTATTATTAAAAAAAAGAATACCAAAGCCAAATGAGTTTTTATAATCACCAACGAAGAATGTCGATATATTCATTTTATCAAAACGTTTGTAAAATCAAGAAGAAAGAATATAAGCCGGCTAGATCAGCATGTAAATCTCAATCACCCTGTGTTTGTCTGTCAGCTGTGACAAATATGTGACGAGCAGAGGCCGCTACCACCTTTGCTGAAAACATTAACATATCGGCTTCCATGTTCTTCAAAGCTGTCCGTGTGTATTCCATGAGTATTCCTGCAATACCTGTAAAAAAATGGGAAAACACGCGCCCAATGCCGCAAGAATATCGAAGTTTGGTTGGTTTAGCTTTTTTTTTTTTTTGGGTTTTTCTTAAGGTGAACATATAAAAAATTCGGTTACAGCCAAATGTAGTTTCCTTACTTGCTTGTAGTTCAAGTCGTAGCGAATCAAAAGGAAGGATTTTTTTAATGCCAAAGACAATCACTGGTTGAGTTTGCTTCGAATTTAAATCACTTATATTTTCTTTTTTTTTTAAGCAGCAACTCTTGGAAACGTTTTTCTGTTCCCACCCGCCACTTATTATCTTCTTTTAAAGAAGCCAGCATTTAAATCTTTTACAACATTATTCTCCCACATCTATTTCTCGTGGGTATCGAAGAACTAGCAATAACCTTTGGGTATGCTTCTTCATCTTATTTTGCAACAAACTTTATTACAATACTTCACTTCTCTCGCTTTCATTAGACTTCTCAAGATTGTAACGGCATCGTATAAACCCCATGTAGTCAGGTCGGGTCGCTTTTGCGCGAATGGAAAATAATGTTAATGGGCAGAGCCAAGAAGTCGATGGAGTTAAGCAGCTCTTCAGTTCTACTTTCTATAAAAACCAATGAAGTAGTGTTTGTAACAAAGCACTATGTTGAGCAAAAACCACGAGAGTGGTTTTATTGCAATCGTAGAGCAAAAAAGTTAAAGTAAATCCCAATACTAATTTTGTCTTTCAGGGCTCTGGCCCTGAGGACTAATATTGTCAGGGGTAGGAAAGTTTCTCCTACGCGACAGTACAAGTTAACCACCACAGAGCTAACTACATAGTTCGAAAAGGTGCGTTGACATATTAAATTGAATGTTCGATCAATGTACTGATCAAAAAATTATTGGGTAAAAGCACTTATGCTAAACTTTCGTAAACACTAATAACAGGTCCTGCAATCTGCAAACCGACGAGTCCACAAAAGATGCGGAAGTATTATAAAATTAGTTGTTCGACAACTCTACCGAAGTAGAGTCTTTTACAAAGACAATTGGTTGAGGAACACTTTACAATGACATGCATCACAATGTAGTTTGTAGATCGAAACATCAACACCCAAGTTAAATCTCTGCACTAACTTTTCAATTTCTTCATATCTCTTATCTTTTCTATGAAGGTTAGTAGGCGCAGCAGAGCAAATTCGCTTATGCTACAATACAAAAGCGTAAATATAAAGTTGAACAACACGTCTTTCAAAGAAGTAAAAGCTCTTTCTTAAGTTTGGCTTTAGAAAGTGTTTTTAGCCATGAGCACCATTGCATTTGATTTCATAGAACTTTCGGTAGAGATGGCCATGTAGGAATATTTTGTTTGAAGCATTAAATGGTATCGTGCTTTCTTGAACACCATCATTAATTGTTGCTTTGCAAGATCTTCTACAGAACTTGGTATTGACTTTCACCTGATAAAGAAAGTTAAACGATAATTGCGCGCACAGCGCCCCAGCGAAAAACGAGCTAAAATAAAACCATGGGAGGAAAACGTCCCTATCAAATCGCAATGTGGCAGAAGAAAGAAGAAAACACTTGATGCTGCTCAACAGACTTTGCGTCTTCGTGGCACTGAATGTTTTATTAGAAAACTCTTCGTATTTTCCAATGAAATCTGAGTCGACCTTGGACCGCGAAATAGCTCAAATTCAGCATCCGGACGGTAACTTCCAGCTTAGTCGGCGCCGCCGAAAATCAAGGGCCCCCAAATTGCATTCAAAAAGATTACCACCACTGCGTTCTGGATCAAAGATGGGATAGTATTGACGTGTTGAGAACACGATTGACGTCAAAACACGATGTGCTGCTAGAAACCTGTTTTGCTCACAGCTGGCATCAAAGGAATTCGACAAAAGATAGGTCAGCAAATATAATGTAGTGCTGAAAAGGGGCTTTATTTTTATGTTAAGCCATTAGAGCAGGCTGCCCGTCTCTTTGGTATAACGTTTTCCTTAAGCAATCACCGCAAATTTATCTTTGAGTTATATAGTTGTAGGCATGTGAAGATAAATGTAAGTGTGCGAATTAGATTTGAAGGTTCCAAGTCAAGAAATGCCATCAAGTTGGCGTTCATGGTGTTCGATATCAGGGTTTATTCTTTCCAGGTATCGTCTTTTGCTTACATACTGTGTGCTAACGCATGACCATTTGCGACCAACGATAGATCTCTGATGACTTAGTTCCATCGAAATTTCTAGAAGTAAAGTTCACAACCATATTAAAGTAGAGAATCAATGAAACCCTTTTAATAGCAATGAGGGTCTCATAATACACTACCTGCTCTTTTCTTTTGAATTACAATCATTTGCCTTTTTGGAACTTGAAATTATCTCCGAGCTATTTGAACATTTCTGTTCGGGTTGCAAGCCGCACTATATTCGTTTTGACATTTCTATAATTTTCGGTCCTACTAAGGCTTTTCAGACCTAAAGCATATGTGCTTCAAGGAAAAGACATTTGATTTATTGCCAGCACTTTCTACATAATGAGAATGAATTGATGTCCTATCCATGTGTTGTCCCTAATTTATATCATATTTATTTTTCCAATGTCCGACAATTTACATATACATTTAAAATTCTTATTAAAGTTACGACATTTTTTTAGAAATTCTGACATTTCTCTGTTATGTCATTTGCAAATTTTCTCGATTAACTGGATGCTTTCTGGCAACGGCAATGCATGACGTAGTCTTTTGTCAATTAAGTTAATCGTGTATTCAGCATTACACAACAGCATTTGACACAATTTTTCTAGTTTACGAGAACAATAAATGTCACTTTAATTTGCCCATAATGTGAGTTTTTTTGACAATCAGTTACTTAAGGCATACGCGAAGCAGCTTCTCCTACTAGGGTACTATTGTTAGTCTAGCAATCATTCAGTTGGGAATAAAAACCGAAAGAATTGCCAAGATAATCGTACTTCATATAACTATGGATATTGTTTTGAAATGTAAATCATATTTTCGCACACATGTTTTGCATGTTTATGCTTTCGTGATAATTTTCGAAGGCAGCATGATTCATATTATGTCGAACTATAGCTTATCAGTTATTTGTATTATCTTGACATGTTTATTGCCCGTCGCTGAGAGAAACGTAAACAAAAAAAACGAATAATTACGAGGCACGATCTTAACAGTATGTGTCACTTGACAACGCAGTGGCCTGCCGTCTTCATTTATTTCATTCATTCATTTTGGTCTGCACAAAACAAACATTTAATTACTCGAAATAGTCATTTTTGAAAAGCTTCTGCTGAGCATGAAAGATCAAAGTCTGAAAAGAATGTATTTCAAGGACATTCTTGTGAAGTTCATTTAGACGTTGCGATAAGAAAGAAATATATGTAATTAACGGCCCTATTTAGATCAGCTAAGGAAGGGAAGCTCTTAAAAAAATATTTGGAATACAAACAGACTTAGAAAACCTACAGACTAAGCATGTATAACTAAAGGTCTATGCCTCTATTCAAAAATAATTTTAATGTCTTGCAATTTCTTAGTTACGAATGCAACGGTAAGTGCAGTTCATGCATGTCTGCAAATGACGACACCTTAATACTCAGTTTGCCAGTGGAAAAGATTTCGTTTTTTTTCTATTTTTTTTTTTTTTCTTTATTTTTTTTTCGTCTAAATCATAATCAAACGCATATCAAAAGAGATTTTCAATGCTTTTTACATTGCGCTTATGCCACTCAGGCAATCTTCTTAATCTTCGTTATTATTTATTTAACTACAAATCAGTCGCTTGGTTGGCATCCAAATTATGCTTACTTTGAGCACAAGTTCTTTGAAAACTTTAATTTATAACAGTCACACAATTTATTTAGCTGCTTTCTGACAAATTTGTAGAGAAAATTTCGTGTTTAACAAGTTAACTGGAAAAAGGAAAATCTCACAGTTTCCATTTATTTTATTACATCTACTAACAGAAAAGATATAATAAAATTTTTGAAGCACTTGTAACGCAGTCAAGATATACAATAAATATTCCCAATCAACATAAGCAGCGGAGTGGACCTAGCTATATAGTTTCCACTGAAATCATTAAAATTTATCTAAGATATCAGTTCGTAAACTTGTTCCTAACTTACCCGACAACCCGACATCGCAACATCTTTCGCAACATATTTTCTACAAAGTTGCTATTCTCAGATGGGCATATGCCTCATGTACTCTGAATTAAAAATATTATTCCTTCTGCATAAGTATTAATATATGAGGTTGTAGCGTCAGTCCATTTATTGTGACTTGGAGAGCAGGCGTTTTTTGGAGCACGCCAATGGAAAACCTTTATTAGTGATCAGCTTTCATGTTAAATGGATAAAGCGTTTTCTGATATTACAGTTCGTTCTTAAGTCCTCCTCACACCTTACCACTAGAGGCATGAAGACGAAGATTGCGAAAATAGTGAAACATAGTTCTTATACGATAAACCGCAGCTACATATGACTAGTAGCAGCGCAATTTCCTGGCCTTACAAGCGTGACTTGACTAAGCGAAATCTACCATGCCATTGTTCGCAATCCTGATGAGTACTTCCTTACGCAACTGAGAAGAACGTAAGGACTATTACGTTCTGAGAAGCCTTACAACTGTCAAAGACTAGATGGGGGTCACCTATAGCTAATCACTTATTGATTTTGATGTTTACTCGCAAAATCGCAACCCACGTTTGTACTTGTCAATGACCGGGAGCTACATAACTTATATTTTGTTCGCTCGATGGTTGCAAGAAAAATGTCGTGCAAGAAAAACACTGCGCGAACAAATGTTTTGTCTTCCCGATTACCTTAACAGAAGATAAGGCCTACGAAATGTAAAATCAGCAATTGCATCTCTGGGCATGTCAACCCGTAAGATTGGTTCGTTCTTGTAGCACTACGAAGTGAAAAGTTGCCTTATTGCAGGCACACGTAACATGAAGCTATTGGGACTATGAAGCACGGCGAACTCTGATTCCTGAACACTTATTTATTTCTTAGTAGTCTTTGGGGAAAAAAGAAATGGTGTAATGTCGAAACTTGACGTACATCGGGACAACCGTTTTTTTTAAATTTCAAAAGATAGAACTGAACAATACGCTTATGAATTTTTCCAGTATAAGAAGTTAAAATGCATAAAAAATTAATGGACTCTCGACCTTCGAAAAGATTATTTTACTACATTTTTGTTATATCAATATCGACCCAATAACGTTTAAAGTAACTTATGAGTTGGATATCACCGGAATAAAAAAAATTTTCGAAAGGACCTTGTTGAAAAAGCTGCATAACCCGCCGGGAGTTGAAGTCTGGCCCGTGGAATGCAAATGACATTTTAAAGTCTATCTAAAAGCTATACATTGACTAATTGAAGAAAAGGAAATAATTAAATAATACAACTAAATACTAGTAATTATAACAGCACAATTAAATAAATAACCAGTTAAAATCAAAAAAATCATAGAATGGCGTTCCCTACTAGTTTGTGCCGCCACACACAACACCCGCAAATAAGCAGCCGAGATCATGCAATGCGCATTCCTTTTTGATAATATTCAGAATGGATTTAGTCATCTCCGCCTGTGCGCCTTTCATGTGCCCTCTGTTAGTGCAGTGCCGACGGTCGCAAGTCGTGCCCAACACATTCGCAATTGACTGTCACAAAAATCAGGTCTTCTAATGAGCAAACTGCCTGCAATCACTGCCGTAAATACCAGAAAACTCTCAGCAGCCGCTGCAGGGCGAATCTTATGCAAAAAATCTTACGCAACGTCATGAGTGACGTAAAAAACATTTCCATCACGTGGTATGGTTGCAATTAGTAAACGATTTCAAATTTTTAACATAAGAGTAAGAGTTTTATTAAGGCTTTCAAATTTTTCACATAAGTGCAAGAGTTGACGAACCTCTGAGGTCCTCGCAAGGGCCAATACATATAACATCCTTTCTATTTTTTTTCAAAATGAAAAATTTTTTAAGTCGCCCAGTAGTTGGAAATTTCTTGTAAAAACAAGTAAAAACGGTAGAGTAGTCCATGGCGCACCATAACATACCTTACACCGCGTTATATGGGAAGTGTCGAAGTCGAAAAGTGGCCCCATCCGAAACATTTTCAAATGCGTTCGTCCTTGGGCCAAAGCAAGTCACTGTACCAAATTTCACCATAGTATCTCATGTTGAATACAAGAAAACAAGATGGACAGATGAACAGACGACCATATAAGTTTGGATAGTCTAAATAGTGATAAGTCTGTATAGACAGAAGGTGGTTCTGCATCAATCGGTGTAATAAAATGTGGGCGTGTTGCATACATCCGCACAAATTTAATATCCTTAAACCTCTTGTACCACAAGCCGTGCAAAATGTAAGAACTTTTACTATTTGAATGGTAGATGCTCCAAGAATTTGCTAAATGCCAAATGAACCATACAACCATCGCTTCGCATATTTCACAAATGCCCACACCTCTTAAACGATTACGTCTATAAATGTGGATGTAGATGACAACAATTTACTTTAAGTAAAATTACTAATGAGATGAAGAGATAAGTGTATTGAAATTCTAAAGAAAGCTAAGCACAAGGTAGGAATCATTTATGTTAAATACGTTGAGTAAAACTCTCCGACTAAAAACTGAGTATATTTGGAAAGAATAAAATGGATTTTGTGGCCTATCAATGCAATGCTGAATAGGTTTATGCCCGCCCATTCGTCGTCAGTTTTATAGGACACAGAAAACAAATTATTAATTGCAAAGGATACAATATTGAAGGAACAGGATATGCTTAAGCCTTTTCGTACGATTGGGTATAAAAGTTCTCGTTAATTCGCATAAGTAGGCGCGTAGGTCGGTCATGTGTTTGTGAGGTAAAATCTCAAGTATGGTAGATTTTGATCGCTGCTATAGTGAGCGCTCAATCGGCAATAAGGCATAGCACTTATCGATTCGGGGCAAACCCACTAGGCTGCTCTCTTCTCTTCTTTCTTGATAGGGAGATCCCCTGAGTGATTTCGCAACGACAAATAGGCGAGTTGCTGGAGCTTCGACCAAAACAATATTCGCACATGACGTTGCAAGGCGACTTTTTTAAACTTTTCCTACTGTTTGCGTTACGTAAGAAGATTACTCAGATTGTACATCATCAAGTTAATTGATGAAATAAAATGCTGGGATAAGAAGATCAATATTAACATTTTCCTATATGTTAAGAATTTTCCACGTGTCAATGCGGTTTGTCATCCACGGAAGAGGTCGAAGCTGATGTGAACAAATATTTCAGAGAGCACTTGAAAGATTGAAAAAGTGAATGGAGGAGTATTTGAAGATACTTAGGAATATGGTGGAGAGACAAGTAATTTTTTCAACCATAAACTTGGTCTGATATTTTTAGTTAAAGGCACGGAATGCTTACGTTCAGATAGCACGTTCCATTCATCACTCTATAGTATGAAGCTTTTGATCGACATTTACTATCTATATCTTTATACATTAATAGGCATTAGTTAAAGTCGAACAGTAGGTATGACAGATTTCGGTTCACGTCGTTGATTAGTTTTCTTTTTATTTTTTTTTCCATTTTTTTCCTACAATTAGAAATTATTCATTAAGTGGAAAATTGCTGGTTTCTTTTTTTCTTTTTTTGTGCTTTCTTGTCATTATTTGGTTGATTTTCTGCTTTTTTCATAGTTCAATGAAAAGAAATATGAATTTTTTGAGAAAGTTTTTTATGATAGAAAGACGACAAACACTTTTACTTCATCGGCACCGATATGTTTAATAATCAAAACGCCTCCTTATCGGGCGCCGCAGTAATCATAAGTGCTTTTTGCATTGCATCGCCTTAAATGCCATCACTTTGAATGGTAACGTTATCATGTTATCTCCCGCACATATCTTCTCATGCTTGATTAATTCATTAATTAATTAAATAATTGAAGAAAAAATAAAAAATATTTACCTTTAAAATTGCTACATAAAATTGCTTACCGCACAGTATAGCAGGTTAATATTGGCATGTATGTATACATGTATTTATTGTTATTTACTATCGTTGTTTTTATATTGTTATTATTGTTGTTATTGTTACTATTGTTGTTTTTGTTGTAGCAATGCTTTCTTGTTTGTACATTTAACTGAAATTGCAATTGTTTGTTGTTGTTTATTTATCTGGTTATAGTTACAATTTGTTGTTACTATTACTAATGCTGCCAGTTGTTGTTGTTATTGTTATTATTACCACTAACATAACAAACACAACTAATGCCGCTGCCGTTATTACCACTAAAACAACAAACACAACTACTTGGTTAACGCGATCACATAAATACACAATTGGTTGTCATTTTAAATTAGCGTTGTTATTGTTGTTGTTGTTGTTGTTTTAAGTAGTCAGTTGATCTCTGCGAAAATGAAGTCACTTGTATAAATATAAGCGCAAGATAAATACAATTTAAATTGTAGTTAATAAATATGCAGATAGATACGTACGTGTGTATGCATGCATGTACTCACTCGTGTTTATGTATGTATATTATATGGACACATGTTGAACTTTACACGATTCAACATTTTGTTTATTATATTCATGCGTGTATTTGTATGCGTGAATTTATAACATAATGAAATTTTATATACACATATCGAGCTGTTTACTAATTAATTTGGATTTAAGCAAAAGCTCAAAACCTTAAATCATTCCGTAGTTTATAGCTTTTAAAAGTATGCTCACAAGTGGGATATGCATATACCTGTACATATTGTATATCAATTGATTGTAACCATGGTTAACGTTTTGACCCCGGACATACGTTAACTTACAATTCGTGAGAATATATCCAATGACGGATAGCGTTGGCCGCGGCTTTTGTGGCAGAGTAAAGAATATAAAGCAACGAGTATTGGGTCTTCGTAACTTATATTTTCTACCAAGATTGTAAACTGGTTAGTAGACGGTGGTAAGTTTGCGTACGAGTTTCCGAGTATGGTCGAAAACAGAACCGTGCAAACCCCATGCAGATTCCCTAAGAGAATCCGTTAACAATCGATGCATGGCGTCTTCGGAGATATCATACAAATATCACAGCATTCTAACTCTTTTTAATCATCACCATCCTACTGTCCGTCCATTTTCGTCCGTTTTCGTGTTCAATCTTTCATTGGGGCATAAATGTACCCATAAATGTGTTAAAAAAAGTACGTAATATTCGGGCAAGACCGACTATTAGGTACCCTACACCATGTCGACCAAAACAGTTACTTGCCCGTCTTGATAATAGTACACCAAAAGTTGCTCATTATTTTCATACCAAGCTCTACTTTTCTTGAAACTATCCAAAAAATAGACCTACGTGATCCAAATTCGGTAAGGTTGATTTCTATGTTTCTATTTTATTATTATGAACTAATTTTCAACACGAAATATTAAAAATTATACGTGTTTACTATAGAAAGATTCAGTTTTCGTAAGAACGGTTATAGAAGGGAGGATTCAGAGAATCGTCCCAACTGGGGCAAAGTTTTCACACTAATCTAGAATGCCGAAATACTATTACTTAGCCACAATTATCGAGAAATTTTGAAAATTGTGATATACGGAGTGGTCGAAAAAGTGGACCGATCCAATCCATTTTCAATAGCGTCAGTGTACCAAACTTCATTAAAATATCTAACAAAATGGCTAACTCTAGCTTGAATATAACAATACATGGATAGACATCAGACGGACGGACGATCAGGCGTAGATCATCTTAAGATAAGCTCCTAGCGGGTGAGCCTGTCTTTGATCATTTGTAATACTTCCACAAAAATGTCATCGAAATGCTAGATGAGTGTTGGATTGATTGCATTATTCTTAGAGGAGGCCATGAGAACGAACGATGGTCATCAAGCAGGCAGTAGACAATGTAGCGTCTTCGATCTTCAAATTTAAACTTTATGAAATCGATTCGTTCAGTCACAGAATTTTTTAAACAAACAAAAAAACTTTCTTCTATACGTCAGGTCGAGTCCGTCTGGAAACACTCTTACGTATTGCAAATAACTTCATCCCGCCCAACCTTTTATACTAAAAAGTATAAAAGAGTTGCATGTTCAGCAAATTTCACTGCAACTCGATTACCTGCCACGGTCACTTTTTACATACATGAGACAGAGAGATGAGAATGTCGTCATGTAGATCCTGGAAAAGTTTCAGAGGTTTCCATTTCAAATAAGAGAGAAGTGATAGACGGTTTAGGCCGAATACTTCAATAGCCAGCAATAGTTTTGCAATCATAACTGTATATTGGGCTACCGGAACGTTCCACCGGTTTTTAGAATCCTATATGGTTTGTTCAGCAGAATCAAGCCTCTCCGCTGTCTCCTACGTTGTCGAAAAAATATTTTCCTCTAACATGATCTTGACAGTATCGTCATCGATCAAAGATGGTCGCCCAGAGCGCGGCTTACCAGTTAAGTCGAAATCATCCCATCGTCTGCATGTTTTATGAAAAACTGCACTGTACAGAGACTGTAGTATTCCTTCCCTTTTGGAATTCGCACAACATATAATAGTCTAGACGAACTTTATCAGTAGGTATGTACATGTGTACATGGCTGCGTCTCACTTAACACTAACATGAATCATCGTCGTTTTAGTTCGCTAGGTCAGTAGATATTCAGTGATAAAGAGAGAGAGAGAGAGAGCCAAATATGTGTCAAATGAATACGAGCGTGCTTGCTGAGACTTGTTATAACACGAAACGGAAATAGCTTTCCGGTAGGCTTACTACTTCATTTGTTTTTACATAAGCGGTACTTCCTTACAAGACAGAACCAACGTGTCTTAATATAGGATATTCCTTGCATCCGCTACCTTCAAATAATTTGAAAACATTTTATTTATAAAAACCGGTTTGAAGTTTCTCTCCCTAAGGAAGAAACTTTATTCAATCCCGTAGATTGTACTTATTTCACAAAACTTTGTATCTGTACATGAAAGTCTGCGAACTTTTCAATTAGCTTAACATGTATGATATACGATAAGATTAAATTTTTCTCGCTTCAACAACAATGTGTGGAGAGCAAAAAGAAAAATACACTTTCATCTTTGTTGATTATCAATTAATCAAGGCCCGTAAGTAGAGAAGTAATAGACTTTGAGATAAAAAAAAAAAAAAAATTAGACTCATTTGACTTTTTTCTTCTCCAACATCACCTTTCTTCGCAAAGTGTCTTTATTAAATATGAAAATTGTTTCTAAAAAAAATTAAATGCTATTACGTGATATATAAAAAAAGGAGGTGATAAAAGAAAAAAGAAAAGTGAAAAGTAAAACAGCAAGAGACTAGAAAAAAAAGAAAAGAAATTATTTATGTTTCCTTTTTTAAAGCATAAAGCGTAGACAGGGAGCAAAAAAGTGATGAATTGAAAATTATTTATAAATGATAACCATTTATGGCGAGGCCAAGAGACGGCGCTTGCAAACATACCTTATACGTATGGCTGCATGAAAGCCCCTTCAAAATTCATACGTAGCCATAAATAACCGACTATTAATGATAGCTTTTGAAAGCGAACTACACACACACACACACACACACGCACACACATATGGCTTGAATAACAACAGAAGTAAAGAGAAAAAGAAACAGAAAAAGAGAAAAAGTACAAAAAAAGCCAGAAACAACTTTTAACGATTTATAGAAACGTACGTATATATGTCTAGGCTGGACATCCATGTGCATAGGTGTGTATGCTCATAAATTTAGGATTACTTGCGAAAATATATTTCAACTACAATCGCATGCTTTTTGGGCACTATTCTTACTATGGAATAGAATCACTTGTCAGACAACACTTTTCACGTCAATTATGACATCAAGGAAACTCTAAAATGCCATAGACAGTAAGAGTTGCAGCCTTCTTTGGGCTTCATATATTCCGGCCATATGTCAGATATAAAAGAGGACTTGTAAAACGGCATTAGTCTCGGACTTGAGTAATCTACTTATTACTAAGAAATAAGAGAATCACGTTACATCGATTGAAACGATCATGCTCGCTTTAACAGACGATTTGCAAAGCCATCGCTTCGATTACTGCTACAAGTCGGTTGCAAGCAATTAAATGTAATTAGAAAGAAATTCTTATTCCGCTATGGGAGAAATTGTAAGGAATGTGCATAAGCATGCCAAGCAGTGCTCAGTAACACTCGATCTTCATGTCAAAGAGCAACAAAGTTGCTATAATAGGCGGGCAGATAAATGAATGCACGGAGGAACGAATGAACATTTAATTTAGTTTCTTGTCTTTTTAAATACTTCGTAATTACGGACTAGTTTGTGATAAATCAAAATATTTCACCGCAACCAAAACAAAATAACAATTCATCTTTTGAGAAAACCCATGAAGGCAGGAGGAATTTCTTGATATCTTCTTGATATATAGAACGAAATAAACTGTAATCACATGGGCCGATATATAGAGAGCATGGCGAATGGAACCTTATATCCTATTGAGCCTCTTCTTAAACGATTCACGAAATCGCGATTGAGCATTTTCTTGGTGGCAAATCAGTTTACTATGTCCTTTTGTTGCTGGCAGACGTTTTAAGTTCAAACTCTGCTTCAAAATCCCCGTTCGTGATGTGATTCTTCCGTCACATTTGTTGTACATACAGTGACTGTAACGAGGCTTAGATTTACAGCGATGCGAGAAACCTTTACTCCAATGTGTTGTAACCATCGCGCTATGCATCCTTACAATTCTTTAAATTAAGAGAACTTCGGAGCAACATTTCTCAACCAGTCCCTTTAATTCCTTTCAATTTTCCCTTTAATTTTTTTCTTCTCGAGTTATTCTGTGCACTTTTAAATTTCAAAATTAAAGATTTGTTTGAAATTTTAAATCTCTGTCTCTAGTTTAAAAATTTCACATTAACTTTTACTCAAAACTTGAGGTTTCTTCGCAGTTCGTGGCTATACGAGTTATACTCTTAAAATCAGTATCCCAACTTTAGACACACACGTGCCTGCTTTCACAAATTCTAAAGCGATCTTTCTCCTCGTAAGTAACGCTTGGCGTAAACATTACTTTTTATGAGTAGAGACAAAAAAATTTGAAAATCAGAGAAAGCATTACGTTAGTGATTTTTCCATGAATTAACTTTTGCTAAACATAGAAGCTTGCACTCTATACTTTCGAACTGATATAATCTATACGGGCCATGTCAATATGAAACCGAAATTTTGTATGGAAAATGGCAGAAACAGTATATTGGGACACGGTCCATCATTAAATAGCCAAAATCATCTTAAAGGTATTCATATAACGAGTTTCCGAAATGAGGCATTATTTAGGAAGTTGTCGAAAATATGGTCCGATCCTACCTATTTTCAATAGCGTACTTCCTTGAACCAAAACGCGTCAAAATTGACCAAAAAGTCTTAAAAGCTGTGACCTGTAGCTTGAACGCAAGAATACAAAATGAGCAGACAAGCTTAAGTCATTTCCGAAAATGATTCTGAATCGATCAGTATAATAGAAAGTTTCTTTGTGAGTGCTGCACACATCGGCGCAAATTGAATATACCATCGCCCTACATGTGATGTAGGGTATCTTGCACATTTTGAAACAATTATTCCTTTATCCGGAGAAACGAAACTTATCGTCATATCTACTATGAACGACTTTTTACGTACAAGCTAGCAATTAACGCTACGAAGATTTTACTTACAAGGCTGCATAAAAAAAGTATGTGAACGTATTCTTATCATGAGATGTGTGTTGCGAATAATGAGACTTACAATAGGGGATAATCTTAAAATATCTTTTTTCGAAGTATCGACCATCGCCAGTAATCCATTGTCCAGATATGTCTCACAATTTGTTGATGCCGCGACTTTAAAAATGCTCCTCTTTCGCCGCACACATTCATTGAGTTGTCTCTTTTTTAATATATTCGTGCAAACGAAGCGTTGCATAACAAATGCGTGACCTATCGATGCAAACAGGCGATATTCGAAAAAATTGGAGCCTGGTGAGTAAGCCGCATGGACTAGCACTTCCCAGTTGAATGTTTCTAATATACAGCGAACAAGTTTTGCAATGCGAATGGATGGACGGATGACATATAAAAAAGGGCCATTGTGAGACGTTTTTTTTTGATATTCTGAGCGTTTTTTAAAAGCGAACCACACACATCGATTAAGTGTTGTGTCATATCATTTGGTATTAACCCTTCCACGGGCTTTAACAGACTACACCCTCCTTGCGGCACCAAACACAGATTATCGTTTTTTTGCCATAGCTATTCGGCCTTGCCTCGTGCACCTGAACTATCCAGGAACTATTTACCCCTGGAATTGTGGAAATAAATTCACTTTTCATACTTAGTCACGGTACGATACAAAAACGACCTTCTTTTTCATCGTTCGAACAAAGAAGCGATGCTATGGGCGATCATTCTTGTTTCTGGCACAAAACTCGACGTATTCGACACTATTACAAATTCTACTGTAGCACAAAACTTCTAAGGTTGTGATTTGCACCACTCTTGTGATAGTGACTACATTGATAGCTAGGGCTATCTATGGACAAACTCTCGTTTCATATTTATATAGCTCTGGTACATTTAACGCAACCGAAGGAATTTCATTCAAACACTTTTATATTTGCTTTAGTAAGTCTTCGACGCATAGTTCTCCACGTTACAAATAGAATCATAAAACTAAGTTACCACCATACGATGAACAAGCAGGCAAAGAGAAACAAGTGGCATGCAAACGAACAAAATACGATTTTCTAGTTTTTATTTTCGTAAGCTTTTTGTTTAAACAAAAACAACAACCAACTGCTGCACATTTCTGACTGACGTACTTACCACTTGTGTAAACAAGATACTCAATATATATTTGTTTACCTAACTATGTACGAAAAAAGCATTACCATCAGAACAACACTTTCCAAGTCCCTGTAACATGCACACGAGCACTTTGTATGTTAAGAGATCTCAAGCAGTCCGTACATCTGTATGTGGTATTATTTACAATATTATTAGCAAAGTTGGAGCATCCTAATATCCATTTGTTTTTATCTGCTTTTTCATCCTTGAAGCCCTTTCGAAATGATTTTTTGCTTTAATTCTAAGTAATTATTATTTCTGTTGTTGGCTTTTTATTTGTTTGCGGCTAAAATTAAATTGCTTTGCTTTCAACAGTGCGTCTGATGGATTTCCTCTGCTAATTGACCCCATCTCTCTGTCTGGCTGTCTCACTATCACTCTCACTCTCTCTCTCTTTCTCTCTCTTTGGCTCGCTCTCTCCATCTCCCCCCTGTTCTTTATCGCTTCCAACCGATTACGTTTGACTCATTCACCTGCCATAAAGTTAGCTCATGCGATAAGCTACCCGTAAAAACTATATAACATTTCCTCTTCTTTTCTATCCATTGCTAGACAAGTATTCAAAGAAAAGCAAGTATTTACGATTCCCTTCTTTTAGTTTTGTTTTTTTTTTTTATGCTGCTTATCCACGTACCAATTACATAAAACTAAGTGACCGGCAGTTAGTTCGGCATTTACTCTACTGATAACCAACTCAATAACAATAAGAACAACAACACAAAACTTTTCAAGGTCAACTTTTGAAAAGATGAGTATATACTTAAAGATTCATTATACGAGTCATCCTCATCTAGAGCAATTTTACAACAAGTTAATTTAAAATAGATTTTTCATTTCAGTTAACGTCATCCTTAACGTTGAACTTCGTCGCCGAGCCTTTCAAAAGCAATTACGTTTCGTGTTCTTAATTTTATTTTAATGGCTTTACACGGACATACTGCCGGTGCTAATTGCTCACCTGTGTTTATCAGCACAAATTTCTGATGAATCATGTACGCTTGTATGCGGTCGTTACCTTAGCCCATGGGCACCCAGTAAAAGAGCATTAATGCTTAGCAATAAGATCTAAAGCGATTCTAGTGTACACTACCTTGTGAATAGCAGCACACTCTTTCTTGTAATAGCGACAATTGCACATTAGCCTAAAAAAAACCGTATTACAATTTTACCCATATCCGTCAATCCATCCGTTTGTTCGCCTGCAGTATGTTGTTAGAAAGCCCACAGCCGCAAAAATTGAAAAAGATTGTTAAATTAGTCATGAAGAAGGTCACAGATGAACGCTTTTCTTTAAATTTTGTCAAAAATCAAGTTTCGAAATTCGGTTAATCGGCCAGCGGTAACCCTAAGCCGTGTAACTTACAATTTATATCGCATATTCGCTTGAAAGTGGATACAAATGTTTGCCACGAGTATATAAATATTTAGTAGGAAAAAGAAGAATAACCAGCTCGCGGATAAGTTCGATATAGGAGTAGAGTAGAGGAAGTAGTTTCTGTGTACTTTTGACTTAAAAATGGAAACATTAGGCACGATGTGAAAGAACACTGCTTCTAGTTTCTTTCAGTTAAAAAGGGACACGTCGCAGTAGTGTCTTGTACGATACGTAAGCAATTGCAGCACGACTGGATGAGAACGCTGAGAAAGCTTTGTGAACGTGGTAAGGGACTTCGTTGATAGACATATCTCTTTGATCTGTGCATAACACTAGTCCTGGATGCGCCTACACATAAGCAACATACATTCCACATTACATCGATAGTCGAGGATATTGACTGTTTTGAACGCACTCTCGTCACCCATGAGCGCCCAAGTCTTTCGCTGTTTGCTGTCGAGCGCGTTCAACGAAGCGAGTTATATTCCAAGCGATGTAAATGGTACGTACATCGACTGCCGTGAAAAATTTTTTACACCGCTTTAAAAAACCCACAATCTTTTTTGTAAGTGCCCTATTTACAAGAATCAAAATAAAAATTTATTACGTTAAGATTTTCAAACATAAAAAGGGGGCAAAATATAACGAATACAAGAACGCATTTAAACTTTAGATTCGTGCCCAAAAATATTTTGCTTTAGTTTTCATCATATATATTATAGGGGCCAAACACACTAAATGATAAACTTTAAAAGTTCATTAGCAATGCCGTAGCATACGTCATCACCATAATTGTATGAGCACTTTTCGAAAACATAATTCATTGTTGTCTTGTTTTTTGAAAATGATATTTAAACTGAAATGAAAAATTGTAGCCAATATTAACGTCGGCCTATTATGTAGTACATTTTACTACTTGTACCTTAAAAAATAAATATAAGAAAAAAACCGAACTTTCGTAGCAATAACTAGTATGACAAATAATGAGGAGCAAGGGATTCGCAAAATTTCTAGAATAAAAAAAAGGGCAGCGAACGCCTTGCAGTATATTTAAAGCCTTAAGTTTGTTTATGTATTTATTTATACTTTTACTATGTTTTTAATCTCTTTGTTTTTGTTTACTCTTTTTCAAATTCTCACTAAATTTTTATTCCCTATTTCATGCCTACATCAATATAAATCAAAACGTAACGTTTAGAGTGCTATGACATTATACGTATATTTAGATGAGCAGTTTCGTTTTTTCTGTGCATTAGCAGCTGAGTTGCAACATGACAACATCGTTTTAGAGCGAACATAACATAATTGTTTAAAGCGTTGTCTTTCTTATTAGGTTGACCACATTGAAAGCTATGAGTGGCCATATCTGGAAAAATATATCAACATTATTTATATAAATCCAGAGATGTTAAAAGCTTTAATTGCATGTAAAAAAACAATTATTTATTTCCTTTCCTTTTTTAAGATTTTCAAGCTACAAATAATAAAATACATAAGATGCCGCGTACGCCAGGCTTATCATATCGTTTGAAAGGTAAACACAAAGAGCTCACTATAAATATAAGCAAAGACTATCCCTCTCAAAAAGCTAAGAAAACAAAAGGTCATATATATGCAATAAATGTAATAGAGTGAAGTATACATATGTAACTCGCATGCTTCAAAATTATATTTATAAGAAAATGTTAATAAGCATCATTTTCGTTAAACCGCATTATCTTATTTACGCAAATCATATTAAAGACTAAAAAGCGTTAGTATTAAAAATTATTCAATAAATATACAACACAACATGAAGACATCTGTTCAACAGCAAGTTAATTACAACCATTTTGGGACTGAACACGCCAGGTATTCTATCAAATGTCTGATCGAAAGCTTTTCGAAAATAAACGAATATAAGAAAGAAACTATGTAGGATTTCTTAGATGTCGCTTTAGCTTCTTGTGCATTGTACATCTGTTGGCAAACGTTTTTTAACTTTGGCATCGTTCTCGATGTACGCCCGAATTTTCAGCTTTCTATCTTCGCTTTTGCTGTGCCACTTTTACAAAAAAAAAGGTGCTAAGTGAACTCACATTATTAAAAATATACAAACATTTCAAAGCATGAAAAGCGTACAGATATTTTATGTGGTTTGACCATATTATCTGCTGTCCCCACTTTTTTCAAATTTTTGCTACATCCGGTAACGCTAATTTTTTGTGAAGCACACGGCATGTTCTATTATTAATTAAGGCAAATTTTCGGCTAATCTATTAATAAGAAATATTCCGCATTTTCTAAAACGCGCTTTAAATTTGACGTTTTAGGTGCCATCAAACTATCTGGATAGCGTTTGTAGAAAAATGTTCGAAGAAGCTGATAATTTTGCTGATATATTCCGAGGCGGTCTTCCTTATTATCTGTTATTGACTTTGCCCATTCTCATCTTGTGTTCGTCAAATCCGGTGTTAGCCTCCAGCGAATTTGCCGTTCATCGTATGACTCAATTCGATTTAAATGGGGTGTCTTTTGGTTGCCGGTCGTCATCGTTAACTTTAGAGGCTAGATCTTTATATAGCTGGAAAACAGCGCGGCATTGCATTGTAGCTCGTCTTCAGGACATGACGATAGATGGGTTGAAAGAAATACGCCAAAAGGCTGGTGGCTTGGTGTTATTGCTGCCGCAAGATGTTGCTTCCATGTCAGGAGAAGAGAAAGACCACATCAATTTGCTGGAACAGGCAATGATGGCAGAGGCTATTTCAATACCGGTATATTTCTCCGTCTACAATCCGGAATTAGAAAACATTATAGACGATATAACACGTTCCACTTCCGTAACGAACAGACAAAATCATCAAAATAATCGAGCAGGTGGTGATTCAGCGTTAAGTGAAATTTTTAATTTCATATCAGCGAACGGTTATCAAGTTGTAATTAGTGGTGCTAGTCATGCGGCAAATAAAAACGGAAAAATTCCCATAATTCAAGGCGAGTTAGCACCGTACAAGCAGCCTAAAAAAAGCGCAGAAGTTAACCTGGAACAAAGCAGTAAAGTGCCTTCAATAGTGATAGCAACTCATCTTAACACATTCGGTTTGTACAATGAGTACCCATTGAATGTTGATGCTGCCGTTTTGATGGCTTTAGCCGACATATTCAGTAAACTCCACAATATGACCAATGCCATACCAAAGTACCGTCTGCTGTTTTTATTGTCTGAATCTGGACAAATATTGAATTTTCAGGGGATTAAAAAATGGCTAGATGAAAACAATCAGTTGCAAAATATTGAGTTCGTATTATGTTTGGACACCATCACTGAAGCTTTTGCTCAGGTGGAAGAGAATAACACATTGTATCTACACGTTTCGAAGCCGCCCAAAGAAAGCACTCCTTTAAGCAATTTTTTCAAATATTTAAAGATTGTTGGCTTAAAATATTATAATCTTACGATCGAAGGTGTACATAAGAAAATCAATTTAGCTGATAAGGTACTGGCTTGGGAACATGAACGTTTTAGCATTAAACGATTGCCGGCGTTTACATTGTCTGCACTTAGCTCTGCCAAATCTCCCACTCGTAATACAATCTTCAAGCGTAATGAAACTGATATACTCCAGCACGCAGCAATCAATGCCAAAATAATAGCTGAAACTTTATTGACATATATTTATAGTTCAACTGTCCTGAACGCTACCGAAGGCGAGGTTTATGAAATACTATCAGGAGAGATGCAAATAAATTCCACTTTGATTAAGACGTACTTAAATATGCGCTCGGCTTTGCACAATAACGACCTAAAGAATGGATTTGAAAAATATCTGCAAAATATTAAAATCATTTATGATAAGCCAGAAGGTCGTGACCCAGACTTCATGCTATACGAAGGACATAACGCAAATTTAAATATTTATCGTGTTAAGCCGGCAATATTCGATCTTTTCCTAACTATTGGCATATGTTGTTACTTAACTTCGATATATTTTTCCATACAATTATTTTCCTTATTGTATGCAATGATTTGCAATGCACTGCCTCGCTCATCTACAACTGATTTCATGAATAACTCACACT
>CCAG010014402.1:0-13640 GCA_001077435.1 Glossina morsitans morsitans
ATCTTTGAGAATTGCATTAATACAGATTATTATACATATGAAAATATATATATAATGGCTGAAAATTTGTATTCGGACCATCAAGTTCTTTATATGTATATAGTAAATTAATTCATAAATTAGAAAATGTATATATATGTATATATATATATTTGTATATATTTTTATGGTTAAAATGAAATACTCATTTATGGACTCCTACGATCATTTTCGGGGAAAAAGTTAACCTTGTCATTTACTCGGGGTCACGGATGTGCTACGATATACCATTCCAAGTCCAACTACCAAAGGGTGTATTTTCGTATTCCTACATGAACTATTCTGGCTAAACGTCCCGTCTGCAATTAATCAGGATGCGAGATGCTGCAGAATGAAAATAACTGAAACACTTGTGTTTCTCAAATAAAAAATATCCGATTTATTAATGCGACGTCAATAGCCAAAGTTCTTCTCCTTTCAAGGTGACTCAAATACAACTGATGTGACTTTAGGCAAGCTGTGAGCGGTATATTTTATCAGAAGCGTTGAGAGAAGTAAACTTTTGATTTCAATCATTAGTGTCAATTCTTAACCATCGGAAAAAAGTAGATTCTTGAGTTATCACAACTTTCACTTGATCTTAGGTTTATCATCTGATTCAACCTTCGTGCAAGAGAACGATTGCTAGAGTCTAAACAAGGGAGATTTTTTCAACAAAATATACTAATGCACATGGCTGGAAAAGCAATTAAACCAACACAAACCCTTTTTTTTTGTTAGCGTAATTAATTTTGATTGCTTAATTACCAAAAAACATCGTAAAAAATTTTTGGAAATCTTATAAAAGCGCTTTACATCTTCTTAAAGAATGAAATCTTTGTAATATAAAATTGCACCGCTGGCAATACCGCGACTTGTAACAGGAAAACGATAAAACAAATTATTGAAAAACACCAAATAATGAAATTAAACTAAAAGATTTTTTATTGAAAAAAGTAAAGAAATCTGATTACCGCAATTTTTAAATTAAATTAATGAATGTTTGAATTTTTGTTCACATTACAGTTTGATAGCATTGCTTGAATTTGCTATTTATATTTCTGATTTAATTCACAAGACTTACGTAATTTTGTTACTGCACTTGGCATTAGAAAGCGAAGACTTGAAAGATAATGTGGCGAAACTCTTGAAATGTACACGATTTTCACACTTTCACTTAAAGTGATTTATTTTTACGTTTTACACATATGATCCCGAAAACACTCGTTCACCATCTAGTCTTCCTCAGACCTTTGTTAGTGGTCATGGCAACAGTGTCCACGCTGCCTCTCTGCTATTTATTGTTTTTATTTCTTGTGTTTGATTGTATTGCCATCAGCTGATTGAAGCAAAGTCAACTATTTCAGTCAAGTCGTCGTTTTCATAAAACAGAATATTTAAGATTTTTTTTATAACCTTCCTTAATCAGAACACTTAGTCCGGCAAACATCGCGGTAATGTCCGTCTTAAGGCAATGCGGTGTTCTAATAAGTCGCCAGCAACATCATGCCGTAATGACTGCATTCAGTTTGTTACCACCAACTTCCACAGCATTCACCAACCGCCCCTTAAATAACGTCTTATGGAACAGTCGAGGTCACAAGAACTTTGGACATAAAGGGGAGAAAACACCTACATTTACTAAAATCTTTCATCTTGTGGTGGGCTCGTTGGTCGTTATAAGTTTGTTGGATTTCAAAAAGTAAGTATTTCTGATGTTAAAATCATTCAAAGATTGCGACTTGTACGTTCTACGTATCAAATTAGGATCAAAAAGATGCTTACCCCCAAAGTTGATGCTGACGCTGGGGTGGAATACACGGAAATTTCACAAAAGCGAAAAAATACTGAAAGAATAGTAGTAGAAGATAGCGTAAATAAGCAACAACAACTTTCAGAAGAGGATGACGATAATTCACAAAATGAAGAATCTAAGGAAGCCGTCAAATCAATAAAAGCGAAAAAAGAGAAAATTGGTTTTAGGGAACGTAAGGTAGATAGATATTCATTTACTAATTTATGTTTATTAATTCGTTTTAATTTATTTTAATTTTTTATAATTTGTTTCATGAGTTAATTGTCACTATCCTTTTTTAAAAACATTCAGATACTTGAATATGAACATCGTATACGTCAGTTTTCGACGCCAGATAAAGTGTTTCGTTATTTTGCCACAGTACGTTTAATCGCACCTGAACATACTGCTATCCTCATGACGCCAGACGATTTTTTACGTTCAATTTGCCCCTGCTTCAAACAACCTGACGGTAAATTTTTAATTTTTTTCTTTTTAACTGTGCACTACATGGTATGTTATGATCGTCCGTTATTTACCCATATATATTTCTTGTGAACTCACGGATTAACATTTGGTACACTGATGTGTTTACGCTTAAGAACAAACTCGCTAAAATAGCTTAGATCAGGTAATTTTAGTATTGATTTCCACTTTGAGAAAGTCATTTAATGAAAAGACTGCGCCATTTGTAATATTTCTCGGCAAAAATAGATGCAAGATAGTAGTTTGGCATACTAAACTGATGGGATTATGAACTTGTGTTTGACATGTAAATCCAATATCCTCAGTTTGCGTTGTACTAATTTATTTGTTTAAGCCCCAGTAATATATTATTAAAATCTTCATTTTAAATTGTGGTGCGGGGTGTTTAGTGCTCGGATTTGCCGGACTTAAGCGTTTTGTTTTGCTTTACTTTTATTTCTTTATTTCAACTAATGGGGGATTTTCTTAAAACTGATCTAACAGAGCAGTTTCGCGATTTTGCCTTTTTCTTAATTGTCTTAATTTTAATCACTTTTTAAACCGTCTTGATGTTATTAATTTTGGATGCTTTAATAAATAAGTCTTCATTTTTTGCCCTCGATATTCATATCTCCAGATTATTGAATATGAAAATCGTATTCGGCAATTTTCTACACCTGACAAAGTATTTCGTTATTTCGCTACCATACAAGTACCCACCGCTGATGATCGTCATGAGATATTTATGACACCAGTAGATTTTTTAACAAGCATGACACCTGGAATGAAGCATCCAGAGGGTACGTTGACGTTATTAACTAATAAATTAAATATTTAACGAACTCGATATGTTTATACATCTCATTTTTTTAATTGACTGACACTTTTCCTTTATTTATTTTTCATATTTCAGGCTTGGGTTTAGATCAATACAAACGCTATGACCCCAAGGTAATTAGCAAAGTATAATTCAATAAAGATATTTAATCTAAAACTAACAGATTAAAAAATTTAGTCATTTTAATTCCAGACTAATTAGAAAAAAAAAACTTAATTCATTTTAATACTAATAGCAATGCATAAACTTGTATACATATTGATATATATATATATTTGTCATCCCGTACAATTTAATTAATTCAAATGTGATTGTGTATGAAGCTACTACTACTCTAACTTTTTCTATTTTACTTATCTGTTTCATGCATTTCCTTGTATATACTTATTCTCTATAAACGTGCATAATGTTATATACAAACATATCACCCTATATACAGCAAGCCTCTGGAAAGGTATACATGAACCTGTAGTTATTTTCCTAATATTTATTAAATATTTAAAATTTTTAATAATTCAAATATTACTTTATTTTTATCTCTTTCTTTATATGCACTGCACTACCTTCAACTTCTTAAAGTCTGTTGGCGACTGTTTAAATTTGAAGCTGGAGAAAGATAGCATATTCTACAAATTAGGTTCGTACGGCTTAATAACATTCTCGGATTATATCTTCTTATTAACCGTGTTATCGAGTAAGTATGAGAAATAACAAATATAAATATTCGTTAAAATCATCATTAAATCATTATAAATTTTGCTAATTTCACCGAAAAATATTGTTTCGGTTTTGACTGCTTATTGTCCGAAATTATGCTCCTTGCAATTTTAATTTAATGGAAATGTATTATGATTCTCAACAAATTTTTCCTCTGCCCAAAGCAACAGATTTTTGTACGCAAATTTTTGCACGAAAATTACTTTGAACCAATGAGTTTAAGAGATATTCACACCGGCCAGTAAGCATTTATTTCTTTACGAATTATATTCTTGTTTTGTATTGTTAAAAGAGAGCTTTATAAGTTCGTGGAAAAAAATTAAAAACTAAATCTCAAAAAGTAGCGGTAAACGAGATGCTTTATATTGGGTACGAGGTGGCATTACCAAGAGGCACAATTTCTCGGAATTGAATTCTCCTTACGGTCTTTCCAAAATAACATTGCAATAGATGACCACTGGCTCTAGAGTGCCATAAACGTTGGGTTGCCGTGTAGAAAAGTATATAAGAGTCGGAACTATCAGTTCGATGTCCATCGATTCTAATCACAACACTGTTGGTGGACATACTTAGTCGTAGCGTATAGGTGATTCTTTACGTTTGTGTTGGCTGCCCTATCAGTAGTTAGTGTAAGGGATAATTTGCAGGTACTTCCGATACGTGGCTGCATTTGGCGAGCGGAATATTTATTAGACTATGATATGTAATAAGTTTATGAATAGACAACAAATGCGTCCAGGAAGGCCGACAAAAAGGTGAAACTCATGCAAAGATCTTAAGGTTTCCAACACGGGCATTATTGATGAAAATGTGCAAAAGACTATAGGTTTCGCGCTGGAATAAATGCTATTAAAAGGGCCAGAACTTAACAAAAATCATGGAAAGTACTTTTATGGACGAAGACGCCCTAAAATTTCCCCGCTAAATTTTCGAACAGGTCTTAATAGTGTTACCGTTACTCCCAACTGATTTTTCTAAACACTAGGATCGGTTGAATATATAAACATAACTTTCGCATCCGGCATGTACTGTTTTCATTCTTACTGTAAATTAGTTTGTAGCGCGAATATTTTGTTCATTCCGCCAGTTATAATATGGACTTCAATAATCGAATCGGAACCATTGTCATTAGCATTCGTCCTCCGACCAAAACATGTCCCTGCAACAAATTTCATCAAAATTGCGACTTGTACGTTGACCACAAGAAAACAAGACAGAGAGACGAAGAGACAGAAGACCGAACTAAATCGGTCAATATAATAAAAGCTGAGTCTATCTCAAGTCTTTTTGTGTGTTGCATACCTTTGTACCACAATGGTAAGCGGGTTCTTGTATATTGAACTACAAATAAAACTTTACAAATTTACAAAGCAAAAAAAAAAAAAATCGCGCCAGCTGCCGCAAAACAATTTCTTTTTTTTGCAATGCCTTTTTCCCACAATGATACCATAGATATTGTTTGTGTATATATGCAATATGAAATGAATTAGGGATCATTCTTGGTGTAATAGAAATTGTTTGTGTGTATATGCAATATGAAATGAATTAGGGCTCATCCTTGGTGTAATAGAAATAGGGCTCATTCTGAAGATACCATAGGTTATAGGTACTTAGCAGTAAGCTACATATTTTTTAAAAATATCGATTCGGAATCCTAGTGGTTATTGAACATAAGAAACGATTGAATATTTTAATGGGCGTGGCAGGATTGCGTACAAAATTTTTTTTATTAACGATTGTTTTTTGTTTCTTAATTAAAGATAACTGTTAAAACAACATCGTTAGCTTGTTTGTTGTTTTAATGGCCGGTAAAATGCACATATTTGCTATCTGTTTTTCGACCTTGATTAAACACTACCCCCATCTATCACACATCAATACTAATTCAGGCTATTTACGTCTCTGTAAAAGAGATTGTTCTTTAAGGACCTGCTATAGTTCAACAGCACTACGAACCCTTATTTTATAATTACTATTATTATTATTATATAATTTATGATACAAGGCTGCATTAAGCAAAATCTAGAAGAACTTGAGAATAGATCCATTTATTGGTCGATTCAGAAGCATTTTCTGAGTCAACCTACCCTTGTCTCTTCGTGCGTCCATCTTCTTTTATCGTGTTCAACCTATAGGTCACAATTTTTAAAATATATTGATGAAATTAGGTACATCGACATGCTTTGGACCACGGACGCTATTGGACATCTTTTAGATGGGGCCACTTTTTCGACCACTTCCCATATTACACCTTAGTTTGAAAAGTCACAGGGCAGGGTACTTAATGGTGGACAGCAGCCCAATATAGAATTATGAAACGAAGTCTTAGACTAAGTCAAAGAGACTTTTAATAAAGTAATAATATCAAATTGATACTACTGCCTGTACCTGATTTCAAGATGTTCATAGAGTTAGTTGTTCCAATACAATAACAATGATTCCGACTAGCTTTTAACGCAGAGACACTATTAGAGATCATAACAGAGATTCTCGATAGGTGTTAACACAGGCGGACTATCAGCGATAATAACAGTTTTGAGTTTATTTTCACAATCAAGGATCGTAGGTTAAACGATAACTCTGGCTTAAGTGATTAAGCAGAATGTGTCCTAAAGCATCCACCATAGAATAAGTAAGTGGTCGAAAGTCATGTTAAGGCTTATCTTTATATAGAAGATTTCATCCGTGATTCTCCAATATTTGCGGTTTATCCTCAATTAATTATCTGAAGACGTCATTTTTAGTGTCCTCCCTTTTGTACGTCGAAAGCGAACCGTCACAAGAGTAGCTCTTCAAAATCCACGTAGGTTCAAAAACTAAATTCGGGGAAATTATTTTATTTTACTCAGGGAAACTATTCCTCAATGAAAAACAACAATAGTTTTTATTAAATTTTTATTTTCGTTGAATATATCATATATAGTAAAAGAAGGTGGTTCAAATATTTATTATTAATATATTTTTACAATTAATTTTGTTCATAAAATTTAATTTGTATACTGAAATAGGTTAAATTTGTAGCTTTTCTCGTAGTGTAAATGTGAAAAATTTTTTTTTTGTCTTATTTTTATTTTTTTTTTTAACTTGAAAGAATTCGTCAAACATTAAAAATGTTGTTAGAGCGGGGATCAAATATAAAATGCAATAAATGCAGAAGTAAATAAAAAAATAAATAAAAGAAATAGAAAGCAAAGAGGGGGAGTGCGACTCAAATGTACAAAGCAATTACAAGCTGGACTAATGTCGGTGCTTTACAACTTAAATCAATTTTTTAATATATTTAATTAAAATTTGTAATCCATTTCTCCATTTTTTTCTTTGCTAATAAAACGCCTTTTCTTTTTATTAGGTAAGTTCTTTATATAAAAATTTTTGGTTCTCTTAGATTTTTTCTCAAATGAGTTTGTTTTTTTTTTTTTAAGGTACTTGGGATGACTCTGATTTAGCTTACAGTTTTTGGTAGAGTTTTGAATTTTTTCATCTTTAGAAATCAATAAACGATAATATAATAGAAAAATATATATATATAGAGAAATTCGGGTGTGATTTCGATAATTAATACTATTTGGTTTCCATGTTCTTTACATTTTCGTTACGGTATAATTTTTCACATCCATCGTTGGTTTCAAAGTGACATTCTTTGCGTCCTCGACAACTGCTGGTATAATGTAGTCGTAATATTTTTTAAAATCATAATCAAATAATTCAAAATCCCAACGGTATATATTTAAGAGTTGATCGAAGGTTGTCCGGTTAATTTCTGAAAGGTATATTTTCATCAAAATATTCGTTTTACCGCCTTTAGCTAGATTTCCTATTCGACTTAATTTGTTTTTTGGCAACTTGTCCAATAAGAGATATTCTAGGCCAGCTTCTCTTATTATAAATTCCGAATCTCGAGCAAATGTTTCCAATTTACCGATTATATTAAATTCTATCGAGCATGGTGTGCAAAAGCTATATATGGGAGCCCAGTGTTCATCAAATGGTTTTCCCTGTTTATGTTGTTCAATTAGAAATTGTACAAACTCTTGGAAAGTGGGGCACTTCTTTGTTCGTCCTGCGATAGGATGTTTACGGAAACGTTTTATGATGCGCTTAGCCAAGGATTTGTAATAATTATTTTTACAATCCTCCAGTTTATTACGATATCCGGACACGATGCGTTCGAAGGGATCACGAACAAAAAGAAACGATAACAAATAGGGAAGACTTTCCAGCAATTCCGGTAGTTCTGGTCGAGGAAAACGTTTACGGGCCAACTCTAACGGCTGATAAACAATTTGTTGCAAATATTTCACATTATAGCCACCTAACGGGAAAAACGAAAAGATTTTTGAAAATAGCATTTTACGATTTTTTACGATATACAGTTTTATAGTAAGTAAGTTAATTGCATTTTCGCTTACCTAATATATTAAAGTAATACAACCATGTGCTACTAGCTGCTTTAAATACATTACACCATATTAAGCTATGACCGTGTGATATGAAAAATTCCCGCGGATTCGGTGGATAGACAAATTGCAATTGATAGCGTTCACAGACTTCCCGCAAATGTAAATTACGTTGCTTTAACTCTTTTTCGACTGCGGCGTGTATCTCCTCTGAATACTCGTAGACTGGATTGAATGTTGTTATCACGTTATTAATTCCTGGTAATTCCACCGAATCAAGTTCCGGAATTGGGGGCTTCGATTTAATCTGTATTAGATTGAGAGATTTGGATGTAAATGGACATTACTACAACTCAAAAATATTGATTCATTTACCCCTGTTTGCGGCTGTAAATGCACAACACCTGACGATTCAGCCTTCACCTTATTCAGTTCATAAGCGGTTTGCGATTCGCGGCACAGAAATGTTACATAGAAAATGGCAACCAGCAAGAAGATTATTAATTTTATTGAACCTTGTATATGTCTGTCATACCATATGCGTATATGCATCGTAATCGATAGAACTGAATTTTGTTGCCTAGTTTTAGGAGATAAAATCAAATATTCATTATATGTTACCGATTGTCTTTTGCTTCTTTGGGGGGGTGGCTTGCGCCATGCCTAATACAACTCAATCGATCTCATTTTTGTGTTGCAGATTTACTACTGTGCTCAAAAAGTAAGATCAATTTAATTTTTCCTTTCTATTTATTATTCCAAATCTATTTCATCGCCTTCAAAGTAATCCTTAAACTCCAATAATATTCCTTGTTAACAGTTTGGCCCTGCGGAAGCAATTCAAAACTGGTTTTGAGCGGTCTTGGTTCACCTTTTGCATGATATTCGTATGCGTCTCGCCTCATCTTGACATAAGATCACATATTGTAAAAATGGGAAAAAATACTTTTTGTATCGTACAAAACCAAGCGCAGCTGAAAAACTGATCGAGTTTGCGATCTGAATTTCGACATGGATGTCTGTCGCAGTGCTATTACTTTTTCACGGTACTAGACAGGGACCGTTTGAAGAAAGAAACACCCTTGACTCTTATACTGGTGCAGAATATACACGCACGTAGTATAAGTAGTCTTTAATATCCCCGTTTCGTTACCAATAGAAAGACAAAGCTAATATTTCTCCGTCATTAGATAAAACAAAAAATAAATTGCATTCGCTTTAACAGAATGTTCAGATAATTGCAAAATTTTATGTGCCAGCTGTACGTTGCTTTTTTCGAAATTATTAAAATTTCTAGCTAAATATGTATTATTGTAGGCGACAGCATTTTTTTTCAGTAAAACTGTACAACTTCTAAGTTATACAAGTGGCTTGCACAAGCCTCTATTCAAGCCAGAGAAAAAAACAATTACTGGCCAGACTGTACGGAAATACAAGCTGTGTGGTCGATGACTAAAACTTTCTACCCAAGCTCTTCCAATTATTTGTCCTTTCATAAGAAATATTTGAAGTTTGGCATTGCCATTATTGAAGACGAGTCTTTCGTGTTGATCAATTCTGAGCGCTATATATCATAGGTTATTGATTGCAAAGATTGGGACTAACCATCTGGTGAGAACGGAGGAGATGGTAGTGCATGATGGCCTTCCAACCACATAAAAACAATGCACTTATATAGAATCAATCATTATTTTGCCAACGCTTGTACAGCTTCATCTGCTGTGCTCTGAGACATTTTTCGCACATTGTTGTCGTATACGAGTCACTTCTTTTGCCCGCTATTAATGTCTTCAAAACTGGCTCAATTGCCGTTCAGCAGCAATTCGCAAGCGCAAATTCGATTTCAGTTATTTGCTTTCAATGTTCGCCCATATCATGTCGAGAATCTTTTGACAAACGGTCTCATAGGAATGGTTCAAAATTGTTGATTAGCTAATGCTCAGTTCTACTTTGATGGAACTGAAAGTTGATGATTTTCTGCTGATTTTAGAAGAATTTTCTCAACTTTCGGCGATTCGACGACTGGATCGTGAGAGAGCCTCTAACATCGCAATTTTCCTAGCGGAGCGAGCAAATTATTTCCGTGCGGCTTATTTTTATGAACCATCGTTATCATAAACACCACTAATTTTTTCCCAAACTCACAAAATGTTATCACCTTAGTCGAGCTAATATTTAAAGAGTAGCAAATTTTTCAGAATTTCGGCACATATTTAAATGAATTAGTAAAAGGGATGATCGCCTTTCCCATGAGCATTAGTATGGTTTAATAGTAATATCTATGGGGCACACAACTCTCACGGACTGTTTCCTTGACTAAGTGTTTTAAATTTTTCTCGTAAACGTTCCTACTTAAAAGCGACTGTGGGACGAATGGACGCATATGACCAAAATGAGCTTGGACTCCTCCCTGCCGCAACCTTTTTCAATGTCTATATCATATTTCGCAGTTTGGAAAACGCAGAAAACTGTTTTTGAACTATCTGGAAAATGTTGGTTTAAAATCTCTGGATTAGGAAAAACAAGTAAGATATTTATATTCGGCGAAGTGGAATCTCACATACCCACCACTTTCTTTTCGCATTCTACCCTCCAAGTTATTTTATTTGATACCCATAATCGCGGTGTCTACCATATTCATTTTAGAAGTAACCTATTTTGTAACTTTGTATGGATGTGGCCGACTTTTTCCATTTTTGCACGTAAAGACTAGAGTGTTTCGTAAAGTATATGTGGAAAATTTCTGCCTTCTTTCTGACTTTTATAATGCCATTTATAAGTGACGAGCAAAACCCACAAATTGTTGTTAAAAAAAATGGAATTGCGTTCAGTTTATGCTCCACTGCCGGCATCTGCTCTGACCAATTTCATTACCAACCTGCGTGCAGAAACTACTAATGTTCCTACTAAATTTGAAGTCGATATCTTCATTTTCGCTATCAGGAGAATGCCAACACAGACGGACAGACATGGCTAAATCAAGAATCTCTCGATGTTCAAGAATATAAATACTTTATAAAATCTCTGAAGCTTCCTTTTGGGTATTACATACATTATGAAGACAAAACAAAATGAGTACACCGGCATCTTACAGTGCTGGGTATAAAAGGTATACATTATATAGCGGTTTTATTAATAATTCAATTGCGCATATTTAGAAAATAATTTTATATATATATAATTTTAAACAATTTATGTTCGTTCCAAATGACTATGGTCACTGTTCATGTTTTTGTGGACTTAATGATAATCCTTATACTTTCTGAAAACGAAAACCACGACACTCGGTCAGAGAGTTAAAAATCAAATTTGATTACGGACATACGTACTTGAGAAGGTCGATAAGGTCGTAGGATAATAATTACATGCCGCCCTAGGGATGCTACTTTTGGTTTTGTAAAACGATGGAAAAATCTGTATTTCAAGTGTAGCGTCATACTGAAACAATTGTAATTTGTGCACTAGTGGTCAGAATGTCATGAAATTTTAACGCATTTGAAAGTGTGGTACGCTACACAAACGGTACAATTATTAACACGAACGCAGACAAGGTCATGCTTGCCTACGTATTCGTAGATTTCGTTTTCTTTCATAAGCATAGGTGTAATGTTATCGGTCATATAAAAGTCTTCAATTAGACATTCGTGGGTAGTCCAACCGACAGAGAAAGCAGCTTTTTTAACTTGCATGCGATCAGCAAGAAAATGTTTTAAATCGACAGCTTGCGGACGAATTCCATTATCGAAAGCTTGAGTGTTATCAGCGTTCGGCTGGACAGGACTTTTTATTTTTTGGTTTTTTTAGAATTCTACTTCCCGTTAATATTATTGCGAAACATATGGACCTGGTATTGCGAGTTTTAAAGTATCCAAAGCTCTCTCAAGCACTTCTGTAGATTGAAATTTAATTTAATGCCTTTGATCTTAGCAGGATTGTTAAGATTAAAAGGATTGATTTGCAAAAGAAATTAACCCAAACTTACATCAGAGTTTGGGAGTGGAGGATGAGCCATCATTGGCGCAATTGAATCATTGTGTCAGATTTTTGGTCAATAACAAACAATCACATAGATTCGTCAATAGTCGCGTTGCATGCGTACGCCGTTCTACGAACTTAGTGTTACGAAGCAAAACCTAGATATATATAAAAAATGCCGCAAAGAGTTTTGTCACGACTCGGTATGGTCATTCCACAAATTCGATCGTAATGGCCGAATATTTGTACCTCACATCCTAAAAGACATATTGATTTAAAACTTTGATGGAATATTGCAAGCAGATTTACATGTAAACAGGAGTCCGATCCTTTAACTGGTGCCACAAAAATTAGTTGCAATATTTTTTCTTTTCTACTTGCTACGTCAGTTAAAGTATTATGTGTGCTTTATATCTCAAATTTTGTGGTTTTAAGGACACCAAGAACGGACTGACAGAAGGACAACAATTCATTGCCATGAAACCACTGACTAGCGGTTTCTTTGTTACGTACGACTGGATGCTACAAATGAGATGAAATTTTTATATAAAGCCACCGCCATAAAAGGAATATGCTAAATAATTCAAAGATAGACTGGAAAAGGCAACATTTGATCAATTTACCGTTGTGTACACTACCATCAAGTATTGATGGTCCATATTATTTCTTACTATAGACTACTTGCGATTTACTGGCGTTTGATTAAAAAAAGAACATTTGCTTTTTAAAAGAAACGAGAAACATTTCCTTTCACCAACAACCTTGTAAAAAAAAAAAAAAAAAAAAAAAAAAAAAAACTTTGCTCGAAGTGCATTTCCCTCCTATAGCCAATAATTTCGTTCTTTAACAATTAAGAATTTTCGCAGGCTGCACTTGAACTGCAGGCCATTGTTTACAGCTCATTATAATATACGTAAAATGGAAAAAGCGCGTACATCTTATATGTATATATGCACACACTTGTTGTTGTTGTTGTTGTTGTTGGTGGTGGTGGTGGTGGTCCTTTTATTTCAAGCATTAAAAAAGATTTTATTATATATCTGCCTTTTTTCCTTTTTCTTTTCTTGCTAACGAAACACTTGTAGCGCCGTATACAGAAGCAAATGCCTACACTTTTCTCTCTTACATATAAGCATGACTATTAAAATGATAGTGACAGTGTGTTGCTGAGGAGTTAAGGGGAGCGGTGATGAGGGTCCTTCATTAAATCATAACATAATGAACGCTTAAACGCCATAAACTTTGCTTTGGCGCTTGGCAACAAACTTACATACAAACTTATGACGCAGGCAACTTTTATAGCATTTTTTTTTCTTTTATATTTCATATTAACAAAAACAAAAAAAGAGTGAGAAAAATTTGCAAACACCCCTTCTTGATGCCCAAAAAGGATTTTTTTTTTTTTGAATATAGGGCGTTGCATATAACACAAAAC
>CCAG010014406.1:0-13661 GCA_001077435.1 Glossina morsitans morsitans
TGTTGTTGCTGCTGCTGCTGCTGCTGTTGTTGTGGATGCTGAGGATAATTGGTAGGTCTTTGTATGGGTGCAGGGTAGCGTCCCTGAGGACCTTGAGACCCTTGAGAACTTCCTCCTCCGCCTCGATTGTTTGGGTTCATGTTTGGGTTGTTACCGCTCGACCCACCAGCAGATCTTTGCTGTGGGGTCTGCTGATTTTGTTGTTGCTGCTGTTGTTGTTGCTGTTGGGCGGCTTGTTGCTGCATTACTTGATTTTGCAAGTCCCACTAAGTGCCAGAACGATTATTTAATGCTTAAGTATATGATGCATAAATGAAAAATTTTCGGAACTCACGCTTGTATAATTTTTATGATGCGGTGGACTTGGTTGTGATTGAGCCTGTTTCACTAAATTCAAACTGACATCCGCACCTAAAGGGCTTTTCAATTGACGACCCATCTAAAACAAAATAGACCATCAATTTACAATTTGAAATATGAAATCTTGTCTCTCTAAGCTTACAGAATCCTGTAAATGACTTTGTTGTTGGCTTGATTTCATATACGCTGCTGCTGCTTGCTGTGGAGTAGGACCTCCACGAAATTGATTTATGGCGGCCGCAGTTAGTAATTGAGAATTCATGAATTGTGTATTAAAATTACCCATTGTATGTTGAGACTGTGGCCCAGGGGGCCCCTGCGGAGGGCCAGCAGGCCCATTCGATCCGGGTGGACCGCCTTGATGACCGGCATGTCCTCCGTAGAGGCCAGCCGCAGCAGCTGCAGCCGCAGCCAAACCATAGTTTTGTGCACCCGCACCAGCACCTTGTGGTGGCGGGCCACCATAGAAGGCGGTCGGACCGCTAGGACCTCCTGCGGAATTTGAATAATAACTGTTTGACTGTATTTGATGAGCCCCTGGCGGTGGGCCTGGAGGCCCCCCTTGAGGATGTTGAGGAGGACCGGCCGCATATAAATTCATATATTGCTGACCAGGTGCAAATGGTCCACCTCCACCTGCACCTTTCGAGCCAATTGTACCTAATTGTTGAGATGAGGGCGGTGGTTTAACCGACCCCACTGTAGACATAAGGGAATTAGAGTTCGAGGATATTATTGCCACGGCTGCTGCACTAGGATTGTTTAATTGTTGGGAATTAGGGTTGCCGAAGGGCGATGGACCACCACCCATTCGAAATTGCGAGGTCAAGTTGGAATACATTTCAGGAGTAGGTGCTGTGGCCATATTGGGCGGTGTTTGCATAGGATAAGCATTGAAAGTTCCCGCAGCAGCCGCCGCAGCAGCTGCTGCAGCACCGTAGTGACCGGGGAAAGTATGAGCCGCCGCTGCGGAATATTGTGAGCGGCTTGAATGATCAAGCGAATGGAATGGTGCGTATAGACCGCCCTGTGACGGCGGCGGTGGCATTTGCGATGAGTTGAAAACCACAGCTGGCGGACTGGGTATAGTTGGTATGCCAGTAAATTGAGGAGAAGCCTGATAGAATGGCTGAGGTGCGTGCATTTGCTGTTGCGCAGCAGATTGCTGTTGATGTTGTTGCTGCTGCTGTTGCTGTTGTAAATTAGGTGGTGGAGACATGCCCATGGAGGAGCTGTGATGTGGTTGCATTTGTTTAGCGGCCGCAGAAACCTGTTGTTGATGTTGTTTTACCACTTCTGATGGATGCTTCAGATTTTGTTGCTGTTGTTGTTGCACCGCACTAGACTGCTGCTGTTGAGGACTGGGATATCCTACCACGGATGTATCATCGCTACCGCCCACAACAATGCTGGCAGCAGCCTGACCAAACTGCTGTTCCAATTGAGCAGCATCGAAAGGCGAACCATGACCACCGTATGCCGAAGGCACCGGCCCTGGTGAAGAGAGTGAGTGATGTTGTTGCATATGTACAGCCGTAACCGCATAATGGGGCATATGTTGTTGCTGTTGTTGTTGCTGTTGGTGTTGAGAAGCCGCTACGGCTGCTGCCACGAAAGAAGCAGCTGACATATGCGCACTTGGGTCAACGACTTCCATTTGTTGTTGTTGCTGCTGCTGATGTAATTGTTGTTGCTGCTGCTGCTGTAATCCTGAATTAGTGGCATCCGTGACCATGGGAGCAACATTCTCCCACACCTTTTTAACACTTGCAATTTTCATGTTTAAGTCAGCTGTAGAAATTATATTTTGAGCTTGTTGCTGTTGTTGCACATGTTGTTGCTGTTGTTGTTGCTGTTGTTGTTGTTGCTGCTGCGGATTTATGCTCACAGCTTGAGCCTGTGTGACAACAGTAACATTACTGGCAGCCTTATTCTCGTGATCGTTTGGTGCCACCACTCCTTTGGTTGCACTCGTATATGACTCAGTAGCGTCTCCAAAAGAGAATCCCAATTTTATTTCTTTATCATAATCATTACCCGCTACATTGGCTGGCGAGCTAATTTCCGCTGGCTTACCGCTGCAAAAGGACATTTGCGAAAAAGCGGTACTGATAGTATCTGCACTGGCCGCGGAAACGTTGACTCCAGAAACTACAGATGAGCTTACTAATGATTCAGAAGAACGTTTCATTTGAGCCGCTTGAGCCTGCTGTTTGTAGTTAGTATTCTCGAATATAATAGTGTTGACAGGTGCACCATCTATAATTAAACCACCGCTATTCGTCTTGGAATCACCGCTAAGAGAACCTACTGAACCCAGTTTATTTTTGTCAACTTCCTTTATTTGAGCCGATAAGCTAGAGGAATTATTTGGGTCGGATTTGCTTTTTTGCAAATCCGTAGTAGATTTCTGGGAATTCCCCCCTATTGATGATATGCTTGCACAAGATCCAGCTGGTTTCAGAATACTGCCGCTCAAACCGGGTGGAGGTTTAGTTACAGTATGTTGTGGATGTTGTTGTGTTTGAAGTTGTGGCGACTGTGGCTGTTGTATTGGTTTGGATGTACCTTGGTTAGCGATTGGCAGTGGTGTCATTGGCAGATCTTGCTTCTTCGGCTGAGTTATAGAGCTTGCTGCATTATTAGCAGAGTTTATCGTATTGTTGCTATTAGCAATTATATGACGACTTGTACCCACTATTAATCCAGAACCGGGAATGTCTTTCTCCTTCGAGGAAGATTTTTTGTCACGTTCGCTACCACCGCCACCGCTATTATGGTCGTCGTCATTTTTGTTACTAGAAGTGCTTTCCTTTCGAGATTGTCCACTTCCACTGTTTCCAATACTAAATTGCTTACATGGCGTTGCCGTACAACTCTTCTTCTCTGGCTCCTGTGTCTTGGTCGCAACTAATGTAGGACTCTGTTTACTCGTGTTGCTCGATTGAGATGAACGTGATTGCTCACAATCCTTGTCCAAAGCCTTAGTCAGACCCGCATTTAAAGCCAATTGATTCTGTTTAGTTTTGTCTATTTCTGTATTATTATTTTCTGATGATTCTGAAACACGCTTCGACATATCTTTGTGGTCGCTGTAGTTTTGGCGACCATAATTACGACCACCGGCTCGATTGTCATTGCTACGCCTGTAAGATGAAGATGAGATGCCACGATCACCCACGTTTGCACCGCCTCCCCGACCGCGGCGTGAAGGCTCACCTCTAGGAGTGAAGCCTCGTTCATCAGAACCTCCACCATTTCGTCGGCCCCCACCACCTCCGCTGTCTTTCCGTGACATTTTGAGGTTTCGTTCAGAGCGCCTTATATTACCATAGGTTATCTCGTCACATTCATCTTCTTCAGGATGTTCAGAGTCACCCAAGTAATGCGTATCACTATTGGTAGAAGAGTTATTGTAACGCCCGCCTCCACGAGAATGGCTACCCCGTGAATTCCATCCTCCATCACGACCGCCACGATAAGATCCACCGCTGCCTCCAAAACTTCGAGAGTGTGTTCCACGATCCCCGCGATCACGATCAACGCGTCCGCCACTACCGCCACCACGCGGACTTGGTCGTTTTTGTTCTCTTTGAGGTTGCGGTTGAGATGAAACAGTTCGCTGATCATCCGTCTTAGATGTATCTCCAACATTAGATTCACCAGATTCTATTTTGTTGTTATGACAAGGCTCTTTCCGCTGATTTGTTGTTTCTTGACCGGCATATTCATTCTCATGAACTTTGTTCTGAATTTCTGTAACTGTGGAAGCATTCAATTGGTTTTCTTGTACATTTTCGGAACCACAGCTAGATTCGGCAATTAGTTTTGGAAGTTCGTCGCCCAATTTATTATCACCTGTAACCGATGGTTTGTTCTGATGTGTGCTCTTATCGTCATTCGATTCAGACCGACGTAAAATTTGCGTGGGTGCAAAAGTAACTGACTGATTGTCGCTACTCTCACTAATGCGGTGTTGTTGTTGCTGTTTTTGTGGTTGTTGTGGCTGTGGTTGCTGTGAAGCTTCTTCTTCTTCAGAGAGACTTTTTTGTGTGTGGGGTCGTTGCAATATCTTGATGTGTGTTGATTCGTGGCTGTGCGAAGAAGAGCAACTCTCACCCCTTTGGCGCTTCATTTCAGCATCAGTTTCTTCAGCCCACGAAGATACTGCAGCTGCACTGTTGTATTCCTTACAGTCACCACCGTATTTAATTGAATCGTCGTTCGAAGAAACACTAGTTTTTCGCTGGGATGTGTCCGATACACCACGCGCTATTTGATTACAGCCCATGTTACGACCTGGATGATCATCACGTCCTCCCCGGCCATGGTAACGTTGATCATCCTCTCGTTCGCTGTCGTTACGCGATCGTCCATAGGTACGGGGGTAATTATCCCGGTATTCCCCTCGACTACTGCCGCCACTTAAAGAACCCATTCTCTGGGAAGAAGAACTCTTTTGCATATACCGTGTATTTTCGTACGTTGATGTCGAAGATGCAGATTTTTCCAAAGATTGCCCTCCAGACATTGAACGTCCTACACCGGAATTATTGGCATTACCCCCTACCGACGTAGAACTTTGTTGCGACTGCATTTGTTGTTGGCGTTGAAATCGTGGCGGTAAATTGGATTGAAAGTGGGCTGAAAAAATAGATTTAGGTGCTCCACCCGTGCTTGATCCAGGAGCACCAACACTGCTTCCACTATTGCTACCACTTCCATTATTGCCTCTTATATAATCGCCTCCACCACGCATATCACGCTCGTAAGCACGATTCCCACCTCCACAAGCTGGGCCGCGTTCATAATTGTTACTGCCCATGCGTCTTGCCTGTTGACTTTCGTCATTTCCGGGGCCTAAACCAGCACCGGACGATTGCACTCCTTGCTCCAAACTATCGCCCGCAGCTTTCTTACAATTCATCTTCATCTCAAGTTCTTGCTTCTTTCGGGCTGCCGCTTGCTTACGTTCCATATCACGTCGTTCTTCTTCTTCTCTACGTAGCTTGGCGCGCTCAAGGACGCCTGCATCCAGGGGTATACTACCCGGAGGTCCAGCTGGGCGGTGACCATTTTGGTGTCGTGAATCTTCCAACTGATCAAGGCCACTAGAAGACTTTTCACGCTCACAACTGTCACGCTCCTTCCGCTGCCAGTTACCTATACCACCAGCTCCAGTACTCGAAGATGCTGCACTAGCATTCGAATTTTTACGTTGCTCAACTGCATTGCCTCCGCTGTTGTTATTTTTATTAAAGATGGGTCTTTCGCGTTCCTGTATGGGGGTCTGCTCCTCTGGAGACTCCTCGTCGGAAAATGTGAGTTTCTTCGTATAATCTATTTCATCCTGCTTAGTCCAGCTATCATCATTAGCGATAGCATTTAGTCGTTCGAGATCTTCTTCACGGATAATGGGTCTTTGCATTTGTGCTACTTCCGGTTCAATAATAAATTCCTTTTCTTTACGTGCGTTAGGACCACTGCCACTAACGCTATTGACACGTTCTCTATCATGTGAACCATTTGCGGGTGGCGGAGTACTTAATTGATTCGGACGTTTTGGTACATTAGTGGATACACGGAAACTGCCTATCGCCGGTGAATTGGAGCGATAATCATTCAAAGCTCCGCGAGGTTGAGGACGAACATTAGCCGATGACGTTGGTGTGTCTTTTGAAATACCGTTCTGATAACTAGGTGGCGTTTGTGAACGCCCAACGCCACTCGTAGTGCTGCTAATGCTTCCTGATGTTATAGGAGCTCCTCGCTGCATAAATGGAGGCATTAATGCCAAAATTGGTAACGGTACGGCAGCATTGGCATTAGAAGCCGTATTTTGTTGGGGGCCCTGGCCCTGATGGTTCGATGCGTTTTCGCCTATTAAAGCACCTTTGGCGGCTTTTTCTTGTTGTTGCAACCAAACTGCTGCATCTGTTTGCGGTCTCAAACTGACTTCGCTTATATCGCGCGTGTGTTCGTCCCCACATGATACTGAGCCACCACCACCGCCTACGTCGTTGCCATCTTTGTAACTGTGCGCATCTTGGCGTTGTTGCTGATAATGATGACGTCCATGAGAATCTCGTTGATAATGGTTGTGATGATTCGAATTTATTTGCTGATGATTTTGATGATGATGATAATGATCCCGATGGTCGCCAACAGCGCTCTTGCGATTTGTATTTGGATTGCCACCGCTTCCGCCGCCGCCAACTGTGCCATCTAGTGTTGGAAATTCGTATTGAAATTGTGGACTCTGGTATAAAGGTGGTACAGTGGCTGTAGGTTTGCCACCACGCTGACCTCCACCATGATCGTTTCCGGTTGTAACAGCAGACCATGTTATCGGCTTCTGATGATTGTAATGCGTTTGATTATTTCCACTACCACCGCTACCACCGCCCGATTTAATGGCAACCGATGCAGTAGTCACCGAATTATTTACCAATTTACTGCCAACACCACCGATAACAGTGTTACTATTGCTGCTGCTGTTGTTATTGTTACTGTTATTGTTACTATTAAGAGTGCTACTGCCGCTGTTTGTTAAAATGTTGCTATTGCTGTTGTTATTAAGGTTGCTGCTGTTGTTATTGTGGCTGCTGCTGTTGATTGCTGTGGTGTTTTTTAAGGGATTCGAGCCAGATGTAGTTGGTGATACGCCTCCTTATTTTTGCGTCGAAGTATAAATCGTTTGTTTTATAAAAAATTGATACAAACTTACCTTCTTGTCCAGTTATTATAATGCTATTAGCAACTAGGGGCGAACTTATCGTTTCAGCTTTTAAGGATGGTAAATTAGCTGGTGGACGCCTAGCGGACGGCACTTTTCCCAAACTTTGCATTCCATGTTTACGTGGCACTTGATTTTTTTGTGCTGAAGGTTCTGTCGTTTCACCCTGTAAAAAATGTACATAAAAATAATATCAAATGCTGACTGATCTCTTTTATTATATAATATTTTTTCCAACTTACACGACTATTTTTGTACATTCGATTTATATCGAGTGCTGAGAACTTGGGCTTGGCATTTCGCTCTCCCCTACTTCCCCCCAGTGTACTCATGCTGCCAGTAGATCCTCATTAGCCTTAACTTGTCCCTGTGCACAAGCACCACTCCGTTCAGATCTTTTGCTGGTGCTCACTTGAACCTTTTTTCTTATAAAGTTACTCGTTTCTGAGTTTCAAAATTGTTCAAATCACGGGATTTACGACAATGGTTTAGAGCAATTGTGTGACAGGCTACGAACTATTGTTTCACTTTTAAATTTTTTTGTTATTGATGTTTTTGTGCAAACTTATATCTCAAGGATTCTTTTGCTTTTTAAACTTTTCTCTTTTTATCGCTTAGCAAAGTATGTATAACTTGAAGCAAACTAATAATATTTCGCTAATAAAGCTTAATCTTGTTGAAATTTTTCTGTTGAACTTCTTGTAGACTTTCCAATAATCTTTAAGTATTTGTAGTGTTATTGAACTTTTATAGTTTAACTTTTTATGTAGAATTATTAACTAAACCTCAGTCTTCTTAGTTATCCTGAAATTCATGCAAAAAAAAATAAATCCTTTTAGTTTTAAAACACAAGACCTGGCAACACTTCTCCCAACTCATTAGAACATGTTAGCATTTGTTTTGACGAAAACAATGCGAATAAAAGAGATAGATCTAGTTAACCAAGTAAATAATGTATACAAATGCGAATGCACGCAACATTAAATGAAAATTAACGAAGGAAAGAAAGAAAAACACACACAAAATAAAGTAGAAACGAACACGAATACAGTTGAAATAGAATGACGAATTCAAGTAAAAGAAAATCTTGCAAAGTACTGAATTCGGTGGCGTCTTTAAAATGGTATCAAGTTCTGCTGATTAAAATTAACAATATTATTGAACACTTTTAAATCTCACTTTTGAAAAATACACCCACCTCCAAATTAATTTTTGTTTATGTTGGCAAACCAGCACCCTTTTAAGGGTGTGTAAGATTAATTCTTTTTATTTGCCCTTCCTCCTTGTTTCAAATCAATTTTAATGGATTGTTAGCAGCATTAAAATTATTAGAAGTTATAGTGTTGTTGTGGAATCTTTTTTACATTGGATTGCGGCTCTAGGATACATTTCCCATAACCAGTTCTGTAATACGTTTTACTCGTTAAAAAACAGCGAACTTTTTTCACAATTTATCTCTTTTGTAGTCTTTGAAAAGCTTTGCTACTGTTTTTAATTAAAGAAAAATACAATAATTCATCTGAAGCAACGTATAGATCCTAAACCGTATTCCTATTTTTCGAATTTTTCTGATAGTTACAACTCACAGGAATCCTTCGCAACACACTTTCTTACAGACTTTATTTTCTCATAACCTTTTCTATAGAATTTTATCAATTTCCGCACATAAGTAATCGGCTTTAAAGAAAAATATTGATTTAAACATTCAATGGAAATAATTTATATTTGTATATTATTTTCCAAGGAATTTGGAAATTTTTCACCAACACTTTTTCTACTTCTGCACACACTCGCCTCTTTGACTTGTTTGTTACAAGAGGACTTTTCCATTCGTTATGTATATAGGTAGATAATTTCGTTCATTTTTTTTTCTTTTTGTTCTCACATTTGTTTCGTTCGTCACTCGTTAAAACATATGTCGTCCATCTTCTTTCCATACTCTACACACCTAATGGTTTTATATATGTAGTAAATTTGTGCAAGTTTAAGAAAATGTATAGGAAAGAAATCCTTTAGTCTTAGTTTTTGGTCAAAAAAAAAAAAAACATAAATCCTCTTTCTTAACAAACATTTCAAGGCGAATCTAGAATAATTCAATATTTAATTTCTAAATTATTTTATCCTGGCAACGCTTTGAATTGTATACATGGCCTTTTCCCTACAACAAAAGAAACAATTCCAAAAACACCGGTGAGCTGCACTTAGCATCAAATTGCTCGCGCAGTTTTATGGATTTTATCAAACTTCTATGTAATTCCATACAAATTAATCTTATTTATAACAACTTCTATTTGTTCGCAGTATTTCTCATGTATTTACTTTGCCTTTTTTCATTATCTTCGTTTACTCACCTTTTCCGCTTTTATGAATCGTGCATGAATCGAGAGGGTTCGTTGCTCTTTTAATGTATATGTGTAGTTAGTTGGTTTTCTCTTCCTTGCGAATAAAAGCAAACTATGTTTGCTTTCACATGAAATAAAGCACAAATTTTTTTGACGTTTCTTTTTTTTCAATATACATTAGTTTCTTTCTCTTCAAACTAAGAAAACTGTCGAAAGTTTTTCTTCATAAAACTTTTCAAAATTTTTATTCAGACACACATACTTCACAAAATTTTTCACAATTTTCTGAACAACTGAATCGTTCACTTATATAGTGATCTCTTTTTAATCAATATTTTTGTAATAAGCATATAGAACATTTGCAACATACAGTGCGCGCGTTTACACTATTAGTAAAAAGAAAAAACAAAAAAAAAAAAAAAAGAGTAGAGAAAAAATGCTTGCCAAGGAAATCCAATGAGAGTGATGGTTTTTTTTACAATTACAGCTTTCTTGATTTCCTCTTTCGAATTTCTTGTGCTGATCAAATTTGTTAATATTCCTTCTTTCTACTGCGTTTGATATATAGTAAAGTTTACAATACGTCTATAAAAAAGATTATTGCTGTTGTGTATTATTTTTCACGTTTACCCTCACGAACAGGACAGAAAAGCACTTTTAACTTTCCCAGAAATTCTTAAAATGGCGTTTTGACAAATAACGATTTATATACGCACATATAGACAAGAAAGTGCTATTAGTTAGACGAATTATTAATAATCGGTAATCACTGCGCTTTCGAAACAACTCTGTTCAACTATTTATATGTCATGTAATGTAATGTAATTATTTTTTTCTGTTATTTATATTTTCTGTTTATTTTTTTGTTAACATTTTTAAAACTTTCCTACTTTCTACTTGTAGCTTGCCTACAAGTCTGGGTTTTTTGATAAGAAAAATATGTAGGAGACCTTGAATATTAAAAATTGATGTCATAAAATTAAATAACTCTTGCTTAATTGAATATTGAAAATGAGTTTATGACTTCTTTTAGAAAGTTAAAAAAGGTTATACATATTTTTTTTTCACAATCACGAACTGTTTTCCAAAAAGTGGTGAATATAAAACAATTAGATGATTTGGAAACGGTTTCTTTTAAAAAATTATGACAATGCATTTAAATATTTAATTCATAAAATTTGAACCGTTCTTTCAACTGTCTTTTGTGAATCTTTACTCATATCGCTGCTGAAAAAGAGAACCTTATGTTATATAGTTTTTCCATTTGTAAAGGAATGAGGATCGTAAAGGATAAGCCCGCCTCCTTATAGAGATAATTTCTGCACTGCTACTTTTATAAAAAGAGTGACAACTATTAAGATCATTGCTATAAATAGGCTCCAACCATTGTAAAAGGTAGCGAGCCTCTTGAACGACAAGAGCGCTTGAGTTGAGTTCCTTTTCACGAAAAATTTATGCAAAATAAAATACAATTTCAGTTTCAATTTTAATCTTTGCTTTCTTAACTAGCTAGTTACGGCTTTAATTATATATAAAGTTTCCTATAAAAAATATGTGCGATCTTCACACAATATATTGGCGTAACTATTCAGGTAAGTGGATTCTTTGCAAAGAAAGACAAGTAAAATATTATTAATTATTGCGTGTACCTTGGTGTACTTCCGTCGACTTTGTGAATGCTTTTCATGCAAACGGTTTTATAAAATATAGGGGAAGCAAAATTAAAGGCAGCATTTTATATCGCTTTTTTATTTTATGACGAAGATGGGTGAAGTTTACACTAATTGACGTGGTGTACGATATTGAATAGTCGACGATACCTGACTATAAAATCTTAATTTAATTTTTTTCTTATTGATCATTATTAATCACGAAAGGCATATATTTTCAATGAGCTGTATTAAGCGATTTACTTGCCTGCCAGTTTGCATATGCATTGAGATAACGCATAAAACGTCAACACTTAACGGCAGATATTAAGCTAAAACCACTATTGATAATTTTCAAGAAAAATGTTTTCCAATCGATTGGCACGTTGATGATTTAAGAGATCTATTATATTTTATATTATTTCGAGACGAGATATAACTTTATTTCTTTCTTCAACTCTTTTTAAAAATAATTCCTTTTTCGCAGCGAAATTCATATTTTGAAAGGTCTCCTTCAATATATATTGAAAATCGAACAGGTTTTTATACCTACATGTTGAGAATCATACTACGGTATAGTACTATGCTATACTACTTACTATACTATAGTATACTATAGTTTATTATAGTTTAGGCCTCGAATGCACTTTTTATGGCATTGATTGAGATTTTATATTTGAAATTTTTTTTTTGATTTTATGATTGAATATATATATTACTTAACTATATTATATGTAATTTTAAAGTTTTATTCAATTTATACATTCGTATATATATAAATTATTTTTAAAATATTTACATAAAAAAAGAATGTGTTTAGAAAAATTACTTACATACAAAGTATTCGATCACAATAATTCAATAATGCCTTAAAACATTTTGAAATGTATTAAAAATCATGCAATTAATTTAACGGGTATTATTAATTACAAAATTTTCCTTAATAAAATCAAAAGTAATATTCTCTTGTTAACGCAGTAATGAATGGAAGAAGAAGGCACAAGGTTAAAGGTTTATTTTCTGGAATTATTTGTTGGTTAGAGAAAATCTTTTTAAATTAAAAAATAAAAGGAATAAGTAAATTGAAAATCAATTCAATTTTCAACTAAAAATAAATCGAAAAAGTCTACAATTTAAATTTACAATATAAATATAATTACTGTTAATTCAATTTTCTTATTTGAAAAAGGGATTTTTAGAAGCTGCTGATTTCATAATACATAAGGTTTGGCGTTCCAAATAAAAATCATACTCTAAATCTTTTTTTAATGCAAAATCGCTGAGTTTTGGCAGTGGAAGTATCTACAACAAAAATAGGAAAAGTAGATTTTCAAAAAAAAAAAAAAATTATGTAATTCAATCGAGTTACCTGATTTTCATGAGGTGGCTTAAGCAAGGCATTAATCACAAATGGCACACCCTCAAGTTCGTTATAGGTACCCAAAGTTCCTACGCTATGACCTGAAGTGTTAGTAGCAATACAACAAACGTTATTGATAACGGGTGGTTTGGGAGCTGGTCGTTGTGGTGACTTAATCTGATACGATGATTGAATTTCTTCATAATCATGATCTTCAGCGGCAGGAACCGGAGGTAGCTAACAATTAAAAAAAAAAAAATAAACAGAAAAATGATAGAAATATCTTTCAATTATATTTCATTTCTATTGAGAGAGATAATCTGTTATTATATGAAAATCTGAAAAACATAAAACAAAAAGAGTTTCTTCTGTGTAAAATTTACCGGCTGTTTAGGATAGCGCCCATTGATCCCACCACCACCACCGCCACCACCACCACCATTCAGATTTAAACGATTTAAAGCTTTTTCAACTTCACTGTTGGATGTCGCTGATGACGAGGATGACGATGGTTTGCTATTATTTGTTGCTGTCGGACTTAAACTTGGTACTGCTGGCGGTAAACGTGTGGGTTGTGTGGCCGTTTTATAACATATCAAAATGCCATTTAAATCACTTTTGAAAAAAGAAATGATTTTTAAAAAAAAATATCTTTTCTATGGATCATAACGATAAAGTAACTGCTTACCCAGCCATTTTAAAGCCTTGAGGAGCTATTTTCAATTTTGAACACAATATTATATCAGTGATAGCCTGTGTGGCGATTCCTCTTTTAGATAATTTATAGCTTAGTTGTCGTTTACGCCACGCCTTTTGCTCCGAGTCGGCAGTACGCGAAAGCAACGAAAACCCTTTGGGTGGTGTTGTCTTTTCAGCTATGACACTATAAAAAAAAAAACAATAAAAGTGCAAACAATGTTCCGCCTTAAGGTTTGGTTACAATCGAAAATATTGAACGCAATGCTGGCAGAATTTATCGTCCAAAATTCGAAATGCTATTCTATCAACTTGTTTCGCATACGTCGCTATCAAGAGAGGGCACCACTCTTAAACAAATTATCACTTCTTTAATAAGTTATTTACAAACCCATTCAACGTTCGCGAGTACGATTACGTCGAAAACGCAAAATATTTGCAAATATTTTATTGCATAGAAAAAGTTTTATTTACCATAGAACTCATAATTTCCTATAAACTTTTATATATATATATAT
>CCAG010014407.1:0-25941 GCA_001077435.1 Glossina morsitans morsitans
ATATATATATATATATATATATATATATGAAAACTATAGTTTTTATTATTCATTTAGCTAATCCTCCAGTGAAATAAGATTCCCTCTGTTCACCACTATGTAAAAGAAACAAAAAAAAAAAAAAAAAAAACTGCATAAAAGGCACAAACGATTATACAAAAGAAAACAAAAAAATGAAATATGAAAATTTCCAAAAATTGCTGGAGAAGTCCAATGCTTTTTGCCATGAGATTTGATATTAACACGTTCGCGGACGCGAATGCTATAGCATTCATTTTCATACTGATGCAAAATGACGTGAATGCTACAGCATTCAGATTTTAAAGCCAAATTTTGTTCATTTAATTTCATGTAACCTTAAGTTTTTGTAATTAATATACATTTCAAAGTAATGAGTGGATGGTGTGACATTCATTTCATATAACAGTTAAAATACGATGTTCTGACTACTCTTATAATATATGTATAATCAGATTTTGGATATTACAACTAGTTTCAAAAATAATTGCCTGTCTATTTTTGCAGCTCCCTGAAATTTTTCGTGTCCGCGAACGTGTTAATTTTGATTTAGATGCATAAGTGTTGCAGCTCCCAGCAATTGGAGAATAATTGCTTTGCATTCAATAAAAACCTATAGTTAGCGAGTTCCGAGAATGGAAAGCAAAATAAATAACTAATAAGTAAGAAATTATTTACAAAATTCAAAGGCGGGGCTTGATTGCTATGTCAGTGTTATTTATTTATTTATTTATTTTGATTTTTTTAATATTCTAACTTCATATTCGAATGCAATTGCATTTGATTTAAACCGGCATTTTTGAAATCTATCAATAATGCTTTTTATGCTTGTCTTCATACAGATAAAGAATATGCGTTTCAGTAAAACAACCTAACACGCCTTATGTAGCATGCATTGCATCATATTGCATAATGGTAGCAGATATGAGGGCATTGTTTATGCATAACTACATCGCTCCACATAAGTTATTAAGTATTTGCAAAACTTTTGATCAGCGACTTCTACCGGTGAAAATGATAAAGCAATGGGCAATACCCAGTGTACATAACGATTGGATTCGAACCTTTTGATCTTTTCCTATATAAAATAACAGTTTTCCATTTAATATTGTTGAGTTATTCAGCGTGTGCCGACGCTAATCACTTGGAGCGCTCAAAATTGCATTTTCTATCCTCATTGCTTTAGTTGTTTATTTGAAGAAATCTGCTGCTAAAGCCCACCAAATACGTTCAGAAGCTTATGGCGATGGTGCTTCATCATTTGCCAATTATCGATTTTGGTTACAATGATTTAAAAGTGGTGACACGAATTGACTGACAAATGCCATTTTTTGGCCAATTACCAGCTCGAATTGGCCACATCCAGCGTAGCGCCTCCTGATTATCGCTTGTTCCGATTGGTGCAACACGGTTTAGCTGGTACGCGCATCAGAAAAGTTAAAGAAGTGCGAAGCTGGGTCGGTAGGTGGATCGCTGCCAAACCAATACAAGTTCTTTGGACATGACATCGCCATGTTGCCAAAAATATTTTAAAATATTGTAAACAATGATGGAAACTACTTCGATTAATATCCACGGTACCAATTTTTTCTCAATACATGTCTTTTTCAAGTGAACAAACAAATGATCAAAACTTTTACAAACACCTTATATATATTTTATAAGCGTAACGTATGTTGGCACAAATATATTAGGATGTAGAATAATTCTCAGATGTGTGTTCCAAGAGGGAGCGTAACTATTACTGCAAGATGCTGTATAAACGTTTTACGCGGATCGTCTTGAAAATAATTTTCCATATAATATTTTTTATGTTTACCCAACATTATAAGTCATCTCACTAAAATGCATACAACATAGCGTTTGAAGATTTTAAGGTCAAATTGTGCGCGCGATGTGGAAAGTGCAAATAAGCAGGATGCAGAGTATTGCATCGAAAGCAAGACGTGAGTATTCTTGGCGCCCCCATTCGAATCCATCGAAACCATCAAATCAATAATAGTTGAGGCAATTAGGCTGAAAGATGGACGCAACATGCGACATGAGGACGCTCAACTACATACTCACTTACGGACATTAGTAGCATTGTACTGGAATGTGCCATTGCATCCGTTTATTATGTCCGAGAAATTAAATCCTTTTATGGATTAGTTTTCCATTCCGCATAGAATTAAATTGCTGCGTGAAAGATGGGCGAAACATTTGCCAATCGTTCATAGTGCTTTTTGTGCACCTAATAGTATACGCAAAGATTACAATGTTTAACACGTCTTACTCGAAGAGCAAGCGTAATAACTAAACAAGTAAGGACATTATAGTTGGGCAAGGCAGAGGCATTGGGTATGCAATGGCCACACTATTTCGCTTAGGATAATTATTTATTCGTTTCGGTCATAATGCACCAAAACTTACATATTATTTTTGGGCGAAGGCGTACTTTCCATGAAAGCCCGCATATTGGAGCGTGCCCGAAACATCACATGACGCAATCCAAATTTTCCGGCTTAGTTTGCTTTCTAAAAAATATTCTCTCTCTTCATATAAGGGCTTGCTTTTTGTAACAATTATTATATACGTTAGGGCCTAACAAAATAGGCCTATGTGCTCCAGATTCCCAAACTTTGATGTTTGAATTATTTTGCTACTATGGATCAAATTTTAAAATATTTAAAATATTAAAAATTCATGTTTTACATGAGAGATCTTATATGAAGTGATGGTCGAGACATAGACCCGCAAAATCTGGGTCATATCTGATCCAATTACTTTTTATGTTAAGTTACTATCTCGTGAACAAATTTTCATTAGAAAATATCAACAATTAGCTCTTTTTGGTATATCAGAATGTACATTTCCTGCGAATCCTTATATGCAGCGTTTTCCATAATGCAGACCTATGTGGTCCAATCCGGAAAGATCGATTTCTTTGTCAATTTGCTATTATAAACCAATTTTCACTATGAAATATTGAAAATGAAATCTTTTCACCATGTAAAGATCTTGTTTTCGTAGGAACGATTATATGAAAGAAATTCCACGAAATCAAAAAATTACCCCAGCCATACCAACGTTTCATAGGAATTTCTAATGTCGAAATACTATTATACAACGAGTTTTGACGAAAAATTTTGAAAGTTGTCATTTTTTTCCATATATATGGAGAAGGATCGAAAAAGTGGACCGATCCGAATCATTGTTAATACCGTTCGTCCTTGAGTCAAAACACGTTGGTGCACCTAATTTCACGAAAATATCTGAAAAATTGCAATTTATAGGTTGACAGTTATCAGACGGACAGACAGAACAATTCTGAAATTTTGCAGACTATAAAAATTATGAGGATAGATATTCGTGTACTTAAAGAGCTTTTAAGAACACTATTAATTAAAAGCATATATTGATAGATTTGGTCGCGCTATTGGAAAAGAAAATTAATTAATTATTTTAGAACTTAATGGACTTATGGATGCAATTGTTAAAAAAACTATTTATCAAATACAGTCGATGGCGAGTCACTAAGTACTAAAATTGAAGGATATGTGAAAAAATAATAAAGAAACTATGGAAATGCCAAAAAAAGGAGATCGAGATCATTTTGTGTGTGTGTGTGTGTGTGCGTGTGTGCGTGTGAATAAATGTGCAAAACTTTTAATTTACGTTTTGCTCAAAATCAAATATTTGAACGTTACTGTTTCCGATATACATTATGCCATATATACGTACATTAATGTTTCTAGCACATAGTCCGGCAATCCCTCCGTCTTGGACAAGCAGAGGTAGCGTGTCGTCTGCCGGCCGAATAATATATTATTCTCGCGCCATAAATCAGCATCAGCATCCTGATCATAAGTACGGTGAATGGATGTAAAATTTTTTGGACATCTAAGATACATTTTTTGTTTTTGTATTTTGTATTTTTTTTTTTTTTTTTTTTTTTTTTTTTAAATAAATGTAAATAAAATAATAAATAATTAAAATTGTATACAAAAATACTTTTTACATAAGAAATATACTTCTCATAGTCTTCTACGATTTGTAACGAAGTGATGGGTCGGTTGTCTGGTAAAAAGCTCATTATCGAATTAATGACATTTTTTTGGGCCGTTGAACTAACAGCACCGACAGTAGTAGCGCTACCGCTGGCTATATTTGTAGAGGTTGTTGCTTGTAATACTGGTAACTTGGGTAATATGGCACTGCTGTGCTGTAAACCACTTTGAATGTGTTTGCCGGCCTTGTTCATTGTTGTCGCTAGTATTTTATTCGTTGCTATATATATATTGATTCGTTACTTATCTTCTTAACTATGCACAAGAGGTGTTGTTATCAAACGAAGCCTTTTGTTTGTTAAGAATGCATAAAACTTTCACTTATTAATTTTTTTTTTTTGTTCGTCTTCCTAAAAAGTAAGCAGCAGCTGTGAAAAAGAAAAGTTCAAAACAATTTTTCAATAATCATTAAAATATTAGTCATCTATCTGCCTTAAGATGAATTGAGTTAAATTTCACCCAAAAAAAATGATGCAACGCTGAATAGCGTTACAGTTACGTTTATTATATGGAATATTGCGACTATAATAGTTGCACTATGGCTAAAAAAAATAATTTCGACTGATCCATCTAGGTGCCTATAGTTTTAAAACGAAACCGCAAGATCTTAAATGATCAGTTAATTAACTCGCGGAAACCTACACCAAGCATTGTAAGAGAATAATAAGGTAACGTTATAAGTTTGCAAATTCTTCGGAAATTAATATATAACAGTCATGAAAGCTCAACGCTTTTACCGTGAAAATAAGAAAAAGCTAAGAAAATGAATAAAAAGGTTCAGCCGGCCATTGTTATATAGTTATCGTACAATTGCCTATAGGACATAGGACGTGATCTGAAATTTTTTTTCTTTTTTACAACCAAAATGTTGACTGTTTAAATTGTATGGTAGGCGTGCCTCTTCATCGGTTTACTTTATTTTCAATACCACCCTGCGTTGATGTAACGAAATTTTTGCATCCGCGAAACTGTTTACGACAGACGGACATGCCTGGAATGATTGAGAATTTGAACCCAATTAAGAAGAGTATAATAGATCTCGGAAGATTCTTTCTGGATATTGCAAGCGTTTTAACAAGTTCCATATACTTCTATGGGTGAATTTTTTATGGAATTAATACGTGATGCCGCCAAATAATTGGGTATATATGGGTATATGTCATAAAGTGCTGGTAAACGTTGCATTACAAACGCACGCTGACCGTGTTTACTTCTGGCCAAATGACCGACGAATACAATACCACGACAACGGCAAGCAAGTGCTGAAAGCTTTAACAATGCAAATCGGGTTCAATTTTCGAATAGAATTTTTATTAATTTTTTTTCTTATCAGACATATCAGGCTGCGTAATGAATCATAAAAACTGACTAAATTATTAAAATAAATAAATAAATTGCTCAATGACATTAAACTAAATTAAATTGTTTTTTCTATTTTAGAGTTCCATCGGAGTTTTGTCAAATATCGGAGATAATTTCAATACGTTTTCGAACAACTTTTAACATTTTATTCATAATATTTTTTAATTATCTAATCAACATCCAATCGAAATCATCTAATCAAATGTAAAACAAGTACGAAAAGTATATTCAACAGTGACCGAATCTCTTATACCCATCACCGTTATCTTAAAATAAACAAAAAAAAAAAAACAGAAATTAAATTTTTATGTTCTATAACATGAAGTAAGCGCGATTGCTTTTTTCTATATTCAAAATAAAATTGTTTGTCGCATACGTAATGTAGACGTTGTAGGCGTGTCCTTGGAAAAGTTTAAGTTATTTCTGAATTCTTTTGAAAATCTTTAAGCGATATTTTTATTTTCGTTAAGGGGAGAACGTTTACCATAAATATTGCACAGTTGCGCAAACAGACAGATGGGCAAACGAACCGACGGACACGTTTGCGTGCATACTAAATGTGAAAATGGCCAAGAATTTGTTTACCTTATTAGGTTTTTGAAACTTGTTTCCACGCCTTATAAATGTACTGAAAAATAAATTAAAATTTGATACACTATAATATTGGGTGGGCTAGGTCAATTTCTCCCACTTGTTGTAGAAGTACTACAGCATCGCCCATAGAATATGCGTTTAAATTTTTGTACGTTTATCTTCTATGGTTTCTGGGTAATGAGCAAAAAACCAATTTTAATTCCTTTTGAAAAACAGAGGTGTTCTCAGCTTGCGCGGCGCTGTGGGCGTATCCTTGGATCGATCTTGGCCATTTTTCAATATCAACCTGCGTGCCAGAGCTTCCAATGTTTTTGCCAAATTTGAAGTCGATAGCTTCATTTTTGCGGCCAGGAGAATAACCAGACGGACGGACAGCCATGCTTAAATCGATTTGGAATTTGATGCTGATCAAGAATATTTGTGGGATCTCTCATGCATTCCTTCTGGGCGTTGCAAGCGTTTTGACAAAACGAATACACCCCTCTTTCTTCGGTGATGGGTATAAAAATGTAAAACTTACTTACGATCTCTATGTCACAAAAGCACACAAAAAACACAAATATTATTCCATCTAATCAAAAGCATTAATTAAACACAACTAATTAAAATAAAAATAAAAGAAATGCATTAATATTTGTGGCGTAAAGCATTTTGTGATTTTAGATTAATATCCCCTAACATTTAAAAGGTTAAGAAGTAGGAAGAGCACATCATGTTCGCACTGAAGGTTTTCTTTTTGAGAGTGCCCTAGGAGTAAAATGTGTTTGCTCAGATTAATATCCGCTATTGATCGCAACTGCGGGTATGACATGGTTATGAATGGACGGTCATTTTCAATTCCGCTTATTTGACATCGACAAAGATATATATAGATATATGTAGATATATAGATATATATATAGATATATATATATAGATATATATAGATATATATAGCAAATTTAGGTTTTTCTTCTTCGACTTTTTTATTTTAATTGCAACCGATTCAACAGCAGGCGACAAATAGTCGGCCATACATGCAAACCTAAATTGGCTTAAGCGTCGTCTATTGATCAACCACCACGCACAAAAGCTAATTAAGTTATCTAGGTCTTCAACCATTCTTTAACATTCATGTGTAAATATAACAAAAGAAATGTAAAAATTTTCGAAGAGATTAAGGAGAAGAGAGTAAAGGAGAAAAAGGCTCACCCATTCACTTAAGTTACGCCAATGCGGGAATAAGTGATGTTAATAGATGAGAAGAAAATGGCTATCGAAGGAAAGAGAAGTGCACATTCAAACTATGTTCTCAGGGTGGTCCCTCTTCAGTTCCCTCTCAAGCGGAATGCAAAATCCCAATCCTGCTTACACATATGCTTTCTAATATATATGGAGTTTGTTTCTCTTTTTTACAGTGTTTGCGGTCCCTTCTATTATACTTGTTTTCGATGTATAAGATACACAAACAACAACTAATGAAACATTTAAAAAATTGAAAGTTCAAAGCAAAAACCTTCACTTTAGAGGATCAATTGGGAAGAAATCCTCATGCTTGCCTCTCAACGTAACGGTATGTCGACGGATTTTGTGTTGCCAGTTCATTATTAAGGCGTTTGTTGTTCACGAGGACAGTTTCCGGTAATTTCTCCGACCACCGACTGTCAAGTCAGTGGTCATGGATTCGAATATCAATACGATAGAGCTTATTTTTGATCGTAGCGTATAATGAGTGCTCGGTTGGTAAAGACATAACACTTAACAATTCTGAGCAACTGAGCGTTACACAAAATGGGTGTGAGTGTGTGAGTGATTCGTCTTATCCAAAAAAAGAAATTTAAACAATAATAACGAAGGAAATGTTTGCGGATCCTAACTTTGCTTTGTCTTAATTCAGCTAAGTTTGCGGTTTCGTACTAAGTCCATGTATGGCAATTTTTTAATAGTAAGCACGTGATAATATTTTTGGATTTCAGATTAAGTTCGTAAGGCAAGTTTTCATTTAAAAACAAAACACACAACAAAAGGATATAAGACACGGCCACCTTTTATTACAATCACTTGCTAATTTAATCTAAGTTTGTCTGTCCGTCGTGTTTACTTTTGTTCAACCTAAAGGTCACAATTTTATCAAAAAAAAAATTGTAAATTTCAGAATTTAGCGATGAACGTCGCTAAGTAAGTAATAGGACTTCATCATTCTAAATTGAAGGGAAAAATTTGGATTGGATGGTGCAATTTTTTGAACCAGTGACTTACAAACGTTTCTACCGAAACTGAATCTATATATGGTAAAACGACCTAATTATGACTTATTAGAAATAATCATACCTAAGTTGGACCAGGTGGGTTGATTTCTTGCATCACATCCCCTCTAATTTGATATAAATAATTAACCGCATCATAATTGGATGAAGTAGATATATTTTTTGGGAATTATCGCATACAACGATTATCGTGAAGCATTAAATCCTTATATGATAAATATGTCGAATTTTTGAAAACCTCATGATGAAAACTCATATCGATAGTGACAATGTAGCATAAAAATTAAACGCAGGGAATTTGCATCACTTATGTTCATTGTTCGTGAGACCGCACGACATATATGGGTCTCTCATGGACAAGCCCTTCAATGGCGTTAACAATTTTGACCAAGTTAGTTGACTTGTTGATCATCCGCCAATATGACCGCTTTCCGGAAAAGCATACCTTTACATAAAAAATGCATAATTCTTGATATATTATTGGAAAAATGATTCGAACGACCGTATATGGGGAAGTAATGTAGGGTACCTAATAATCGGCCTTGCCAGATTATTGTGTTCTTAGTTGTTTTTACGGTAAAAGTGGTGAACGTAGAAGGCCTTCGAACTTGTTTGTATTGTAATTGAATTGGGATGCTAAATATCCAAAAATTTGCGTCCAAAGAAGCCTTTCCTAAGTTATTGTCCATTCTTTTGCTTGAATTATCCTTTCTATTCCTAGGTTTGTATCGAAGAAAAACCAAAAGAACGGCCACTAAAAAACACACCTGCCTAAATCGACCTTGAACTTGTAACACTTACGCCCCTATAGTGTATATAGGTAAGGAGAGGACTGTCAGCTTTTTGTTGGGCGCCAATTTATCGCAAGGATGTTGAATTTATTGTGACCGAAATTTTCATTATTTCTCATTTTCCATTGTGGACAGAAATTCTCATATGTTTTTTTGCTAATTTTAAGCTTCAAATAGTGAGAAAATAAACATTTTATCAGGTGTGTTTGAGTATATGGTAAAAAAGGATTGTATAAATTTGGGTCCTACTTGTTTTACATGTAAGAGCTTTGAGTTTACAAAGCTTTTTTACAGCTCCAACGTTTTATATAATTATTTGAATTTAACTTTCAGACAAATCGACATCGGAGCAAAAAAGTTTCTTTAATAAAATAACTGAAGCCAGCGCAGTTAAATTGCCAACTGTAAGAGAAAAAGCATGCTTTAAAAAAAGGACTTGCGAGGTTATTCTTAAAGAAATCCGATGGGATGATGTTAAGCAAGTTTAGCAAAAAGGAATATTAACAAAAATGCGAGGCTTCCCGGAGAGCTTGACTTTCTCTTAAAGCTTATGAATACATTGATAAACGAGGGTAATGTTTTTTTGATTCAATCACTATTGTACGCTTATTTCTAGAGGGCAAATGAATTTACAGAAAGCCAAACAATAGTTTGGAATAGTCGGTATGTGCTGGCTTTTTTTTTTAACATATATATGCAATATACTTAAATAAATGTAATGCGAACACACATGCATATGTATTTTTAGATGAAAATTAATTCCCTTATTACGCATCAATATAATATATATATACCATATATCTATATAAATATATATATATGTCTATTAATTTATGTACACAAAAGTCAATTGTACTTATTAGCTACGTATGCATCCAACACTTACAGCATATACAAGAATATGCCGTACGCTTGTGTTAACACATATAACCAGACTCCAGACTGCTGGTTATATTCTTGTAAGTACTTTTTGTTCGTAGGGGTGTATCGGGTATCCCTTTCAAAAGAAAGAACAAGTTTCTTTCTTATGAAATTTTAATTAGAGTAAAGCACTCAGCTTCACGCACTCATGCACACAGAAAAAACGAAAAACAATTATCGTTGGCAATTACACGTCTCTAAAAATTTTGAACATTTTTTTGCTTTTTATTGATAAAAAGCATTGTTTCTAATTATTATAACGTTTATTCAACACTTATCAACAATCATCAAATGTTTATTTTTAAGTAATATATGGCTGTTTGCAATCGTTAAGTACTCTTTTATTTCCTTGTCAATAACATAACTGACAATGAAAAATTGATTTACTTCAATTTATTTTATAAATATATTAAAATTATATAAATTACCACAAATTTATATATATATATTTAGATTTTTATTAAACAAAATATTTTGCTTCTTAATTTTTCCGTAAACTAACCATTGAGCTTTTTTAATACCACTAAAAGCAAATATCTCTTGTTTTTTTTACACAAAGACTTCTGCTTGTTTATCTCTCACATTCTTTTGATTAGAGTTGCCATTATCACCTTTGAACGTTCTATATATTCTATATGTTTCTATGTAATTACGTATGCAAAATATGACAATCGCTCTCGCTTTTTGAATGATTTTGCAATATATACGGAATCGTTACCTAATATTTTTCATTAGCTTTCGTGTTTTTGTTTAGATTATGTAATCACAACCCCTTCTTTTATAGCTTTTAAATGAGACGAAAGCCACATAACTATCGTTTCGAACAAATTTGACTTAGAATAGACTATTAAGAGTTGTATTTATAAGAAAAACAGCTAGTAAAAGAAAAAAGAAAGTAAAATCTAAGCAAAATTGGGTTACGTATAAACCGAAACAAAAGAAAAAGTTTTCAATTATTTAAAGGTAATTAAAATACTGTTAAGCCATAAAATTAACAAGTAATGTTGATCAATATATAAATTTTGGATAGAATGATTCCTATGCCCACCTTATGTTGTTTAGCATAAAAAGAAATCCAATTAAATTCGTTGCGATGATGAGTAGGTGAGTTGCTTTGTGCAGAGATTACTTGTTTTCAAAAACATAGAGAAAGTCTTTAGCCATATTTTAACGTCGCTTGCGTGGAGATGTATCTAACCTTTGAATCATTATAGGCTATTATTGCTTCAAATTGTGAGCTTACCGACGGGTAAGTAGGCGTGATTGTTCGTACATGTTCTCAGAATGTTGACTAAACATTTCTTCCCCATGACCGCCTTCTGATTGATTGCAAAGAAAAGTGAGTATCGGACCAAAGTTCATAAAATTTGCACAATCACCGCCCGGACGGTGTAAAAATTGTTGTATATTTGGCTAATTTTTCTTATGTAATTTATTGTTCAAATTTTATGGCATACGTTTATCTTTCTTTTACGTAAAAAGTTATATGCCTACTTGCAATTTGGAACCTAGGGCACTAAGTATGGCATTAGGTAGGCTTCATTTTCAAATTTGCATTTATAGGAAAAACGAACTGTAAATTTATGAATAAAATAAACGCCAAACAAAATTGCTTAATTGCAAACAGATGGGGTTAATCATGTAAGCAGGCGTTTATTGGCGTGATCATCGACAGATTTTCTTTAATTGGCAATTGATTGTCGCCAGGAGGCTAATCAGATAGCATCGCCGCCAGCTTTCTAGTACTTCTTCTCAAATTTTCCATTCCAATGCATTAATAACTGAGAGAAACGTAAAAAATGAGAGCGATATTAACGTTTATTTGCTTTATATAAACAAACTACATATGGTATATAATCACAACCATGCAAAATGAAATGAATACAAAATTATGTAAAATTTGTGTTAGACTATAGCATAATGAATCATAATTGATTTACAAGAATATTTTATTCTTTTTCTTCAGAATACGCAACACACACTTCCGGACACACTTTTTTTTTTTTTTTTTTAAATTTTTAACGTATTTAAAATTAATAATTTATTCTCTCACCGCTGTTTACACATTTCTTTTGCAGCTGTGTTTTTTAAACGCAACTCTCAAAGAGAGATTTGTGGTAACTTTGCTCGGTTTATATTCAATACTAATGCAAATCTGTTCTCAGAGACAGCGATTTCATTTTCACCAGATTTCACGTAACTGAAAGTGCGCTTTTGGGGACAATTGCCAGCAAATTTGCCAACATGATTAGATTCTCTTGGCCTACTTCAATTGTCTCTCGCTTACATGATTACCTCCTTAACCAAAACAAAAACTTTTATATCTGTCTAATTAATACTCGTAGGGCGCTGGCACAATAAGCGTTGTCCAATTTTTATTTTCGACTTGGGATTCCCCCCAAATTTTTATAAAACTTTATGACAATTGACAAATCATATGGTTTCGCATATATAATTTTAGAGTTATTTATTTATTATTTATTTATTTATTTATCTAATTTATGTTTATCTTACACTAATGTACATTTGTTCTGCATCATGTAATATGCAGATTTGGTTTATACCATCCATGATTTTATAAACAATGAGAAGCAAATAATAAATACTAGATATTTTAAAGTTGATATAAATGTATTCATCAAATTGCTTTTATTAGAGAGTGATGGTATATATATATGATATGAGTGATGGTATATCTACACATATCGAATCAATCTTATTTTTCACTAGTCAATAAATAAGCTTGTTTTTTTTACATTAACTTTCTTATTGTGATTTTTCATAAATTGGTTACTTAGATATCTTTACGTAATATATATTTTTTGGGTACTTAAAGCATATGTTTTTGTAAAACAATATGATAGCACAGCTCGAAAAGTAAAATGACGCCTCATTGTGTTAGTCCCCTTAAGAGGAAACTGAAAACAACAATGGGCAGCCGCGCTACCATATTCCTTTACAGGAAAATATAAGCAAAAACATATGGCTTTCAAACCAAAAATAAAGAGATCATTATGTACGTAAACAACGATACAAAAAAATAAATAAATAAAAGATGAATGAAGAAATTCCTGTAATGTAAAGAATGAATGAAGAAATTGCTTATTTTAAATTCCGAGTCATAAGTATCCTATTTTTCGGACTATGTGACGCACTTTTTTACATAGAAAAATGTTTTCAAATTTTGCGTGCGTCTTGTGATCCAACGGTATCATTAAAATATATTTTTTTAAAAATCATCTTATAAATTTGAAGTGTGTCTTTTCATCCGGTCCGTTTTATAGTCCGAAATATACGGTAATTTCGGTTTTTTTTTATCAAATTTATTATTTTGCTTTCATTGAATAACAAAATTATATTAATTTATTATGTATTCGCCACTATTATGTATGACCTTCTGCAATCTTCCAGGCAGTTTACCAATTCCGTCCTTGTAACATGTCGTTGGTTTGGACTGAAAGACATTTTCGACAGCCCGACTGACTTGGGTGATTGATCCTGCTCAAGCACTGTCCTGCTCAAGCAAAGGCTGGTTTTTTGCCCGTGAGAGCAGACTTGTAGCGATTGGCATTCGATCTTCTTTATTCCGTTCACTGAGATCGCTTTCTCAATCTGGAATCTGGTTTTCAATTTTTTGCTGAATAATTCTCAATTTTGAAAAGATATATTCTACGAACACTACCCTTTCACCAATTGCAAAATCATCAATATCCTGTTCGAAAAAACTTTACAAATTTTACACACATCTACAGTCATTATTTCAAATTTCTTATCTTTATTGATTTAATTAGATTGTCAAGTTAACTGCCTTTCAACCAAAGCTTTTTAATCTACATTTTAAAATCTTATGCTCAGTAGATGAAATATTAAAATGCTTAAAAAAGTAGTTGAAACAGGTATGTTTGGAATCGTTTTACAACTGTATCTGCAAATCTAACTTGCGTATAATATCTTTAGCTTTATTTAAAGTAGCTGGACCATGGGAATTAGTGGTAGCCATTTTATATAAATCTTGCATATATTTTTCAATATTCTCTACAGTTGCCCCTTGGGGAGCCATTGGAAGAGGTAGAGCACTTAAAGCTTCAGCCAGTTTTCGCTTCAATTTTTTTAGATATATCTCAAGTAAACGGTTCTTCTCCTGGAGTTCATTATTTTCGCTAATCATCTTCTGAACGCCGGATTTCATATTCTCCACATATTTCTCAAGAACAGCATTCTGTTGTTCTAAATCGGTTTTGGACTTTCGTAAAGCTTTCAATTCCGTATCGTAAACTTTATTGTGTTCCAAAAATTCATTCGTAAAGATTGGTATCTCACAAGGTGTAGGTGTTACAATTGTAGTCGTTGTTGTTGTTGTTGTTGCTGCCGTCGAACCAGTGGTGTTGACGTTATGCAATACATCTGTGGTGAGTTGCGTTGTCAGTGGGGGTGTTGGAGTTCTTTTGGATTTTATTTTTTCCATCATATTTGACTGCAGTTGTATAGGAGGTGTAGACGGCGATATTGGAATTTTTGTAACCTTCTCTTTTTGCAAATCTTTATTTGCTACAGACTTTGCGTCCGTATTCTGACATTGAATTTTTTCTTTGGTCAATGGTTTCGTTGCTGTGCTGGCGACAGTGTTACTGGCGTTAGGAGCGAAACAACCGTCAATAGATTTGCGCGGTTTATTCTTGGCCAATTCACTAGCTAAAACATCGGGATGGGTCTTAAGAAAAATATGCAGTTCTTTAAGATATCTACCAAAAAGATTTTTCCACGGAATAAAACCCCCTTTTTAATAAAAATGTTTTTAAATCACCAACCTTTGCTTATCAACCTCTGCCGCCCTCATATAAGGCGATTTAAGATCTGCGGACATTGTCTGCCATTCTTCTCCTATCATTTTTGTATGTTCTATAGCTGTTTTGTTGGGATGCTCCTTGCGCAAGCTATCACGGCGTTCGTTCATATAACGCACATAACCTTAAAGAATTTTACATAGAATGTTACCTTACGATTTGGAGTTTACACCTTACCATTTAAAGGCATTTTAGGGGCTCCAGCGGCGTTAATTTTACGTCGTTTTAAACGATAGGACTCGGGCTCCTCATCATTATTCGATTGTCCGGTGGCTCCTACACTACGTCGTTTCTGCACTTTAGCTGCTTTCGGTAGAGATTCCGGAGCCGATATTTCATCCTCCTCACCATCCGACAACGCAATTATTGCTATTTCTTCGTTTTTAAGCAATTCGTCACGCTCTACTATATCGGTTTTACTTTCCTTTTCTTCTTCAATTGACAGAGCTTTCTCATCATCCTTTTCATCATCTATATCTATTATTAATTTAGCTGAGTTGTCTCGGTCACCGTCCTCCTCTACTTCTTCTAAAGTTATTGCTTCTAACGCGATATTGCTTTGGGAGTTCTCCAAGACTGCTGGTGATGGTGATGAATGTTTTTCTTGTTGTGACGAGCGTTTTTCCTCACTCCCCTCCTCTTTAATATGCTCATTAGGTAACTCAGAAGTATTATTTTGTTGCTCGGTCTGCTCCATTATTTACTTTTAACTTAGAATCACTCGTAAAACCTTTCGAAGATTAAAAATTCTATCAGTAATTTAAGAAGAGATACCAGACTGTTTAAATTTCTGGCAACCACGACAATACATACTGTAGTATTTTACTCAAAAAATGACAATAGTCGCCATGCAAAAAAAAAAAAAGAACATTGGCAACTCCCTTTTGCTACCTTTTATTATTATTTATGGGTCGGTTGTGATTTAATAATTTAACTATTTTATGAAACACAATTAAGAAATCGTTTATTCATTTAATTGCTTAACGAGAGAATTTTCGCGGAAACGTCCAATACGTAAGGCATACGATATGGCATGAGCAACATACGATTGCTCATGGACGCCATGGAAAAGATGCGACATGGCACCTAAAATGAAACGAGGTGGAAACGGGGTAAAATAATGGAAAACACGATTTTTGCGCTTACTCATATAGATTATACCTGTTGCATGTATAGTAACATCGCTGCCACCATGATTGTTCTCCTCTGTATTAACAGCACCCTGTTGAGTATACTCCCAGCTTTCGGTGTCATCAGTAGCGGGATTTTTGCGTAAACACTTGTCATCAGTTTGAAAACCCTTACGGGTAGTTCCGTAGGTCAGCACGGTATAAGGGGTCCCTTCAGTTATAGATTTGCCCGCGATGCCGAATACACTAGTTCCTCTGTCGGGATAACCATTAATTGTAAGCGTATGCGAATGATCAGCCGTTACAATTATTAGTGTATCTTCTAGCTCCTCTTTATTCAACGCTTGAATAGAAGCGTTAATGGCATTGTTGAAAGCCAGAACTTCGTTGATGGCTTTTTTTGCTTTGCCGCGATGATGGGCTTGATCTATTAACCCACCCTCTACAACTAACAAAAAACCTCTTTCTCGAGAGCTTAAGATTTGCAATGCTTTTACAGTCATTTCTTTTAAGGAGGGCATGCTCCTTGATCCCATATCAAGCTCATTATCATATTTCAAATGACCATTAGCAAAAATTCCCAAAACATAATTTACGGAGGTGCCATTTATAGCCATTAATTCATCTCTATTTTGTACCACTTGATACAATCGATTTTGTTCTTGTTTTTTTTGCATCCATTTTTGGATGAGATGACGACCATCTTTCGAATATCCAGCCCAATGATCTAAAGGATCTTCTTCGGAACCACTTATATTGGAGATTAGCATTTGGCGGCCACCTCCCATAATAACGTTAATTTTTTGTCCTACATTGCCCTCCACTAGTTGAGTGGCTATATCTGTGCAACCTTGCATTTTGGCCGACTCCGGCATATTACTTTCACATTCCCAACTGCGGTCCGGGACATGTGCGTACAATGCGGAGGGAGTAGCGTGAGTTACTCGTGTCGTGGTAACGAACCCTGTATGTAGGCCTTCATCTTGAGCCCAACTCATAATTGTTGGCAATTGATGTAATGAATTCAAAGACGCCGAGCAATTAGAGAAATCTACGCTCGCATCAACGCCACTGGTTTCGTAATTAGTCTTGACCCCAGAAAATAAGGCTGTAGCTGTGGAGGCTGAATCGGGTACCAATTTATTAGCACAATAGGTCTATAATACGAGTAAATTGGACTTGGATCGGACAAGTTTATAATAGTTGTGCAAGCTTACCTTTAACAAACCCATATTAGGAAATTCTTCCCATGCCATTAGGCCGTCTTCGCCAAAACCATAAATGCGTGCTGCGGTCACTGTATTTGGACCCATACCATCAGCCACAAATAATATAACATTTCGAGCTTTACGGGAGTTTTCTTTACGATTTAAGGCTTTCAGAAGTTCAGCCTCTCCTTTTTCAAACCAAATGACCTGCTCAGAGGGTAAATTATTTAGATTAAAAGAACCGCTCGTTGCCGATGAGTTATTCGCCAACTTTCCATAATAAGCCAGGCATGTTCCCGTAATCAATATACTCAGCGAAAGCAATAAAAACGTAGCAGCAATTTTAAAACGGTTCGAATGATAAAACTTCATTGGCGTGCTTGAAGGAGATGGTGACGGTAAAGTGTTTAAATCTACGTTTCTCATACGTGTGCCTTCGCTGCCATCAATGCTGCTATAATTCACGTCTTGCCGTACTCTGTCCATAATTTGAAGTCGAGTTTTTAAAAAAAATTATGAAAAATGCAAGAAAAATGATTATATATATAATGTTGAATTAAAACACACATTTGTGTCAGCGCGTGGGCGCGACGCTAGAAAATTTATATAACTATGTAAATACAATGAAAAAAGTAATTGTTAAACTTGTGTCCAATCGACGCCATTGTCTGATCATTTAATAACTCAATTATTCGTTTAGTAGATTTTGGTATGGGATTAATATGAGTTCACATTCAAATCTGAATCTTCTAACCAAAACAAAAATTCAAAATTACATATTAACCTTGTTACTAACACATTTACAAAAAGAAAAAATGACCAAATTATTAGTTGCTTGCAAAAATGTTGATCAGCGATTTCTATAGGTAAAAATGATAAAGAAATCGGAAATACCAGTGTACATAACGTTTGCATTCGATGTTTCTGATCTTCGTCTACATACAAATAACAGTCTTCCCTCCTATGGAGCGCTCAAAAATTCATCCTCCTCCATCATGTCCCAACTGTCGGTTTTGATTTCAACGATTTGAAAGCGGGCGATGCGAATGAACTGACAAATGCAATTTTTTGACCACTTATTGCAAGAGTTGTCCCGGATGCATTGTTGCAGCTCGAATGGGCAGTTCGGCCGCACCCATCATAGCGGCTCCTGATTACCGCTTGTCCAGATTAGTGCAGCATTGCTTAGCTGACATACGGGTCATCAAAATTAAAGAAGTCAAACCAATACAAGTTCTTTGGACATGATATCGCCATATTGCCAAAAATATTGTAAAATGTTGTAGAAAATGATGGAAACTACTTTGATTAATACCCACTGTACCGATTTTTCTCCACAAATGCCTTTTTTTAAATTTTTCCACCTAACACCTAATAAATATATTTTATTGTTAAGGCATGACAATGTTGTTGTTAAGATTACCAATGTAAACAAATAACTTCTGTTTGCCATTCCATTATTATGTGATCGTTTCCTGTTGAACACATTTCTCATTTAGTCAATTATTTATTATATATCGAGATATATAGTTATATCTGTTTTCAAAATTACTTTTTCTTGTTATTTTATAATAATAATAATATTTTTTACCTTTCACGTGAATGAATGTCCCCGAACGACTTCTGTTAACCAATAAATGGCTAAACTTTATATCTACTAACCTGTTTAATAATAATGTATATTTAATGATAACAAAAGCTACATAACAAGATCAGTATATTTTAAGTATGATAAGCTAAGCAACTTATTTAATACGTTTCGTCTTCTTGCAGGCGAATCAACAATCGAGAAAAAATGAAACATATTTAGGAAAGATGCGGCAAAGACTTCTTTTAAATATTCCGCTCGAATCTTCCCATCCCCAATACTCGATGATTCTATTGTATCGTGCTGGTCATCTGAATTGGTAGTGCACACTATTTCGAGATTGGCTGCAATCTAATAATTTCTTGAGTCAATTTTGAAACGAAAGGCAACGGAATGGAATCCATTTCCAATGCTTATTTATATTTTTACCGAAGCGCCTTCCTCTCCGTGTATATCAAAATTTATTGAAAAAGCAAGAACACACATACGAACATGTATACATGCACATAATAAAGAGCATAACTTTTCATTGAAATACGCGACAACGAGTAGCCAATCATGGCACGATCTCTATATATAATGTAGATATTTTTAAAGCAAGGAAAGCAGTAAAGTAGTACACATATCTTAATCCGACAAACTGCCATTTCCAAGTGCTTGCGGGAAATCGCAAATCTTGTTCTTGTCCTTTATAGCGTAGTATGCCCATTGGAATTGAAAAGCAGCTTTTGCATTTAATCGCTTTCCGTTTATTTGTTTCATTTAAGTATAAATAAGAAATATTATATATATTTGTAATTGCTAAGTATATAGGCTTAGAGAGGTTACACAAGAAGATGTGCTTGTTCGTGCAAATTTTTTTATTTATTTTTTTTCAATTTCATGTTCCTTTGACATATTTGATAGTTTGCAAAACTCTCTTAAAAGTTGAGAAAAAAAAAATAAATAAATAAAATAAATAAAAAAAGAAAATGGAAATATCTGAATGTTGTATAACTTGCAGTTTTTAAAGTTGTTTAAAAAAGGTCAGGTTTTTATTTTTATTTTTATTTTGAAATGTGTTAAAATTTTTTTTTTTTTTTTTTACATATTTTGCTTGCATAACAAATTTCAAAAATTTTACGACAATGTTTGAAGGAAGGAAAGGTTAAAATATATCAATGTCAGATAGGCTGCACTAAGAGATTGACCCGCACCGTATCATCCCTTACAAGGAGACTCCCGTTTCTTTTCTTTTCTTTATTTAAAATCGCTATGAAAGTTTAAGCAGGACTTTTTATTCGGTGCCATTATATTTTGAAAATTTCTTAAAATATATTAATATATTGATTAATAGCTACTCTATATGTATTTATTTTAAGAAAATATGAAAACGGTACAAAGTATGAAACAACTCTAAATATGAAGTTTAGATAACACTTTCGCAACGGATTGAAAAAGCAAGAACCAGCGGGGATCCCTCAATAATAGACTTGACCCGACGCTGGGACTATATCTTGGAGCAACCTGGGTTACACGGAGAGACAACTACACGTAAGTAAGTTTGTTCAATATGTTTTTGTTGTTGTTAAGTTTGGAAAACCTTACTTGCAAAAACCTAAAAGAATAAACCATATGCAGTAGTATCTATCCCGACGAGTTATTTTATAGTTTTAAAAAATCGCAATACAATACAATTATGTCTAAATGAAAATTGGAAAAAAAGATCAACGGAATAATAAATCAAAGAATAAAAATTCTTATTATTTGCAAAAAAGCACTTGATAGTTAAGAAATTCAGATGGAAAAAATTACTTTTTTTTAAAGATAAAACAAAGATATGTGTTTACGCTATATTCTAATGGTGGTAGTGGTGCTTTATAAAGAGTACATGAAGTAAGAATAAAATTTGTGTTTAGATGCAATGGAGCTTAAGCAATGATCTCATATCTTTTCTCAATTGCTTTAGGTATATTGTTATTCTACTGCTTTAGATGTCATCGATATTGATCTCGTCGCCGTCATCATCTTCATCAATTACTTTCTTGGCTACCGGAGTGACAATAGCTGCTTTCAATGGCTCAATACGTACGCGATCATTGTATTCAATCTCAACTTCAGAATCATCGTTATCGCCTTCGGAAGACTCTTCCTCTTCGGCCTCTTTCAGCCATTGGATGAATGGCTTAGCCTTTTCATGTATTTCCGTTGCTACCTCTTTAGACACGTAGCGCTTGCTAATTTTTTCAGACCACTCCAAAATGACCTTTTCATCCAATATATCGCAATCATAGAAACGGTTGAGAATCACAGCTACTTTAAGCATTAGTTTATCTTTGTGCAAATCTATTATCTGTTCTAAGCCTCCTATCAAGTATCGTTGAGCTCTGGGATTATTGTGAGTAAAACGCAATAACAAAACCCTATGTTTGCGCACTTCCTGAACGATATTGTCCGAAAAAAAGTAATTCGGCCAATACCAATGGAGCCTTCTGCACGATATCTAAACGTTCAGCTTCTATTAACAACGACTTATGTTCCGCCACGTCATCCAGTTGACCCGCATGTAACTTCTTTTTAACCAAATCATAGAAAATGTCAACGCGCTCCTTTTCAGTTTTATCGTAATCTTCCGAAATTGTCATGCCTTTTGCGCCATCGGTTAGATCCTGCAAACGGGCGCGTATGGCTTCCTGAAAAACAATATGAAAAAGTCATTTGCATTATATTCCATATTAATCTAGTTTAACGATCACTTTTACATTTACACTATTATATAATATTAAATACATATGTCCAGTGAAGTTAGATTTCAAAATTTTCCGAGAACACGAAATAACTTAATTAAATTGCAAAGGTGTTAAATTAAAATCAAAAAGTTTACCCCGCATTTTGAAGAGTAAGTAGTAAGTAGTGACGTGCAATATTATTTTTAAGACCCTATGTATTGGTCGCATGGTTAAAAGTTTTCGTACAAGTGCGTATACGATGCGATTTTTTTTGTTGTCTTTTGACCAAAGAACATTTTTCACTTACCTTTGATACATCAACACTCCAGTTGGCATCTTCATCATCGTCAGCGCCATTACTTTCGGCAAAAGCAGCATTGATCTCTGCCTCCGTATGGCTAGCCTGATTGCCACCATCAGATTCTCCGCCTGAATTGTTTGATACAGAGTGATTGATAGAATCTTTACTGTTGTCAAGGCCGTTTTCGCTATTCTGCTTCTTAGTGCAACGTTTCGAACGTTTGCCTTCGGTCAAAGAGGAGCCTTGCGCGGCCGGATTTACCGTCGGTGGATTTTTCAAAATGTAAGTATTCACCTTATGATTGACCTTAAGCAAGCCATGAAATCCGCATGCTTTACAAGACTGCGATATAGTTTGATTCCTAGCTGAAACTGTAAGATCAGTTTCCGGATTATCGCATTCAGGACATAAGACAAATTTGCGTATAAAACCATCAAGGAGATCTTGTAATTTAGCTGCGTCGTGGGAGCCATTAACAATGAAACGGTCGTTCTATGAACAATATAACAAAACATTCTTGTAGATAGATAGAGGATGACGCTTTCAAAAGTAGTTCGTTCTCAAAGACAATTAATTACCTTATCAAGCTGAGTTTGAGCACCCAATTCACAACCAAAGTATTTGGTTGGATAAGTGGCTGGTCGTCCTATGGCTCGTGCCACTTCGGCCATATTAACTATAACCGTTTTAATGCCATTGCCTTTACCTTCGACTTTGGCTTGCAAACGCGGCATTTTGTAACGATAGAAAATATCGGTGACATTACGGTTCACATTAACCGAACCCATCTTTATCTGCCTTGAATTTCTTTATGATCTTGTATCGATCTTCTCTACCAAATTTGAATTAAGTAACTATTTAGTTATTTAATATAACCAAGAGCAGCCCCTTCTTATTAGCGTTTGCGCAGTCTCTCTCGTCGCTTGCTTCTATTGTTACAAAGACGAAGTATTTTCACGACGTTCGTTATCTGAATCTCTTAACGCACAAGTGCCGCCAATTTTTTTTGTTTATTGGTATTATTGCTGTAGTTTGTAACAAAAAAATATTTTGAAATTCTTATGCTTTCATCGAAAATGCTTGATGCTTGACGCGATCGTTGTTGTTGGGGAAGATTGACAACGTTTCCCGTGTCTTCCTACCGATGATGATGTCGTCGTCACGTGTAGATGACGTAGGATTTAAATTTTTATTTTTTGATTTATTATATAAATTTTTGTTTATAAAATTCATGAAGTTTGTTTTGTTGTTGTTGTTGTTGCTAGTCTTTTACAAGGGCTTTCAACAAAATTATAATAACTGTTGTTGTTGTTGTTGTTGTAAGTTTTTTTTTCTTTTTTGAATCTTTCACAAATCCTTTCTATAGTTCAAACGCAGTTCTTTCTCTCAATTTTATTTTTATGATTTTGATGTTGTTGCTTTTTGTATTTTTTTTTTAATAGTATTTTCTTAATTTCCTTCAAACAATTTACAACAACTGCCGTTTTATTTATGAAATGGCTTTTTGTAGTGGATTGATGATTTTTTTTTGATTTTTTTTTGTTTTTTTTTTTTGAAATTTTTATGCAATGCTTTTATATTTTGTGTAATTAAGTTTCACTCCTAGGAGGATGTGCTTGTTGTTATTGGTTGGATGATATTTTAATATTTTTTAAATTTTTCTTTTAATTCTTTTCTCTGATTATTACATTTATTCATATTATGATGCTATTATTTTGTGTGGATTGCGGTAGTATTTGATTGGTTGGTTAAATAAAAAAAAAAAAGTAACTATTTTTAGAATTCGTTAAACGACGGGGCTAATAAACGTAGGTAAAAGCCTCACGTTTCTCTAAATGGTAGCAGTTTCCGATGTCTATTACTAGAAAATTTTGAAGTCCTGTAAGAGACATACATAAAAATATATCGTATTAAAAAAAATTGCACTACACCTGTAAAGACAGTGAAAAAGAAGGAAAAAGAGAAAGGAAGAAAAAATTTAAAGGCCTTATGCGCATTTGCGCCAAAGCCTGAAACATTATCCATCATAAGCAAAAATATATAAAAATTAAATTTTTATACGATTTAGCGAGCAATTTTTACGCAACGCTAACACGGCCAAGCTTTGGGCGAGCAAATTTTGTTCTCATTTTAACGCAATGTTTCTAAAGGTCGTATTTGTTCTCAGACGGATCAGACTGTAGTGTAGGCTGATAGATTTTAAGAGTAAAGGCAAAAAATTATCAATTTTGAAGTTTCAATTTCGAACAATGCCCACTCGAACTCCCAATGACACATTTAAAAATGCTTAATTGATGGATAGATTACAAACCTTCCCATATATACATATATACATGTATATATATATATATGTATGTATACCCTAGCAGCGTAGGGTTTTTCAAAATGTTTGTTCACATATGTGCACACACATATATGCACGCACACAAACCCATAAATAGTTGGAAACTCATTTTCATTTGGTTGTCAATAGTATCTTTGGCATGCAATATGCAACACGAGAAAGAGAAAACATGGAAAAAACAAGAGATAATACTTCAACGCTTACCTATGACTTAAACAACGCCGATGTGAATTCATGCACGAACTAACGAACTTGCTCCGTTGAGGTGGAGATGGAGGTGCTCCTTTGTATACTGGTGTTTCTAGAATATATGAAAAATACGAAATTTATTTAAGAAATACATAGAAAAGAAGAAGAGATATCTTAATAAATATTTGAAGCGAAATTACTAACCGAAGTATTTTTTTAAAAATTTTCAAGAATGTAATAAAAAGAAACCTTTTCAAGCTACCCACTAGTGTTCACTTTAAAAACTGTCTAACACATCTCAATTCTAGGTCTTCACTAAATATTTTAACACGTTCACATGCAGTAGACCAAAAGTGTTAATTAAAGCTACAATTTTGAGCTGATCACCTCAAGACCCCGCAACCGTGATTACGTGAATTTTATTGTCCATATTTCGTGTTCGATCTTCTTAAGTGGTGCAATTACATTTTCAAAATCTGTTCAATTGATGCCTAAATCTTCCCAATTTAATTAATCTTAAAGCCCTTCGATATCGATGGGTCATTGAGAATATGTTTCTGTTATAGATTGCGAAAGATAGTTTATGGTAAATAAAAAAAAAAAAATTTACAAAATGCGCATTCATTTAAAGTCTCTGATTATTTGAAAATTTTTAATAAGTTTGCACGCACACATACATGACCAATTTTAGCCATTACAAACTTGAATTGTGTTTATAAAAGCTACGATATATTTTTGACATAAAAATTGATTTTTATGCAGGAGAAGTAAGCATGAATGGCCTTACATGATGAAAAAGGAAAGAAACAAAAGTCTGTATTATCGTACGACTCTCATCACAATAATTTTACTAAAGAATTTCCTTGGATGACATACACATACAAGCTATTGTTATACACTTGATTGAAGAGAAGAGAAAAATAGTAAACAGTATATAAAGACGAGGCCGTTTTAAATACGAGATAGGGTCGTACAGATGTGTATGCATACGTCTAAAGGAATATTGATTTTTAACATATGAAAGGAAAAAAAATAATATATATATATATATATATATATATGTATATATGTATATATGGGTTTTTCATTACTAGCTCGAAAGAATGATCGAAGTGATGAACTTACTTAAGTTGGGTTTATGATAGGCGTAGGAGCCCGCAAATTTTATTAACGGCAAAGAGTCCACCATATGATGACGTTCTCTTATTATCTCTTTTTGTCCTTGTTTTCTCTTTCTCATTTTGCATATTGCATATGAAAGAACTATTAACGTTCAACTGAATATGAGTTTCCACCTATTCATGGGTTTGTGTGCGAGCATATATGTGTACACATATGTGCACAAACATTTAGAAAACCCTACACTACTAAATATCTATATATATGGCTTTTTCATTATTAGCTCGAAAGAATGATCGAAGTGATGAACTTACTTGAGTTGGGTTTGTGATAGGCGTAGGAGGCCGCAAATCTTATTAACGACAAAGAGTCCACCATATGATGACGCTCTCTGTTTTTATTCCTCAACAGTGTCGAAATAATTATGAAAAAATTAACTGATTTGTGACAAGAACAACACACACCAATATATATAAATATATATATATGTATATATATGCGTATATATATATATATATATATATATATA
>CCAG010014414.1:0-41993 GCA_001077435.1 Glossina morsitans morsitans
TCTTTGCGTGTTTATAAAGAATAAACTTCAACATAATTTTAGGCGATAAAAATAAACAAAAAGGAAAAAAAAAGCAAGTAGATAAAAAAAAAATCTATTACAATTTTAAATTAATGCTATGTATAATTGCAAAAAAAATCTGATTGTCGCCTAATCTATATTATATAAATGCACTTAATTACTTTGTAAAGTTTTCTTCAAAAATTTGACTGAATGGTGACTCATTTTTCCGTTCTTTTTTTTGTTTTTGTTTTATTTTGTTTTATTTAAAAGTTTTAGCTTAATTTTGACAAATTCTAAAAAGTTACGCAATACCGCTCATTGCATTAATCTGCATTAGAATGAAAGTGAGAAGAAAAATATAGTCTTGCTAAAAGTAGATTTGCCCTTTTAGGAATTTTTATTTTTCCTAATTCATACTTTAACAGCGAAATGGATATGTATGTGATATGACTCTTGACTAAATTTTATATTTATTATAAATTTTGTTTAAGCACGTCTTAATGTAGGCTTCATTAACGTTAGCCAACGTGGGAATTCGGATTAAGCTTCTCAAAGCAGCGTTAACGCTCTATTTAAAATACACCCGCAAGTACTTAATTGAAATTCTTTTTTTATTTTGGGGTCACGCACTCAGATCTTTACTTAAAATTATCTATAAAAGTTTACAATACTATTGCCTGCCTCGGTACTTTTGGGAATTTTATTGCGTTTGCTTTACATACAACATATTAATTAATCAACATCTGTTACACATATGTGCCTCTCGGATGTTTTCAAACTTCGTGACAACATTTTTTAAACTGAATATAAGTTGTTTTTTTCTCTAAACTGCAAAGTGAAACTGATATTTTTTGAAATTGATTCGAAGAGCAAACTATACTCCCTTAAATGTGAATAAAAACTTATGGTGGAATTCCGCCTGCAAATATCACCACAATTGCCGTTTACTAAGCTGAAATTAAATCTCATATGTTATTCATATCACATGTTTTCCTTTTTGGTCCTACTGACAAATGATATTCCGCTTTTGCCTCATTAAGCGAAAAGTATTTCATTATATTCACACATCGCAGAATAAAATTGATATTTGTAAAACTACGGTACCTCTACAGATAAATAATTCTCGCTGGGGAAAAAGTGAAGTCAAATTTTTAATTCCACTTCGCACTGCTAATAGATAGAAAAAAATTAATAACAAAAAAAGAGTACAAACGTAGAAACAGATCTTAATAAAAGTAATAGTAGAATATAAAGTTGTCTTTGGAAATTGAAGGTATTTTCATTTGTATTATATACCATATTCTTTGTATACCTAATATGCTGACTTAATTTAGCTGCAATTATTAAGTATACAATTAAATTTTTGCATTTTTTGCTTAAAATCGAATAGTTATCAAAAATTATCAACTAAAACAAAGCTTATGCCGAACTTACACCAACGAATAACTTTTCCTTATCTTTTGAAGTTTTTTTTTTAAATAATAAAATGTTATTCACTTCATAGGAGGGTAAACATCTACTCTGCAGCTGTATCTATATATTGGCCTGTTTGCCCATTACATTGAATACGCAGCATTAAGAACTAATGTAGAGAAGTGGGGCGTATTGAAAATTTATTCTTATTTTAAGTCTATTTATACCTTTTAATACTTTCGCTATGTTTGTCTTTAATTTATGCATATGTATGCACTGCCCAAAAGAACATCATATGGGCCTTATCTTTATTACCAGTCGATTCAACATGTGATTCTGAGATACACAGACTTTTTAGTATACCAACTTGTTTGACAAAAAGCTGTATGGTTGTGCAAGTGTTCAAGCTGCACTTAGCAATTTTCGATATATTTCGAAAAAGTAATGTGAAAATTATTGGCCATTTTTAATATATATCGACAAAAGTCGGTGAAAAATAATATTTTAGTATACTAAATAAACTTGGAAAATTTCAATGGGATGGAACTGTTTATTGAATATTGTTATTACGTTTCAAAAAAAGGTTTCATCTTTAATGTTTCATAATGAAAATTATTCAAGAAGATTTAGCACGTTGGTTAACGGTACTAAATTTTGTACCGCGTTGGTGTATTTTTCGGACCTCTCGCAAAAAGAAACTGTTATGGGACTAACTTTGGGTATATGGTGAGGAAAATGCTGCAATATTACAAGATCCTAAAAAAAAGAAAAAAAAGAGCTTTATAGCCGAGTAAGAAGCTCCATTAGATATGCTACAGCGAGGCGTTTAGTGCGTTCTTCATTTATGTCCAGGATAAAATACCACATACCTTCTATGGGCAGCTTATAAGGAGAAGGCCTAAATTTAAACTGGCATGCAAAATTAATTTTATTGTCAAAAAATTTATTATTATATATTTTCATTACAAAGTACGAAAAGTTATAGTCTGTTGACATATAAAAGCTTACTTTTCATGAGTGCACTTACGCGGGTTGAGGTTGAGGTACAGAAAGTAAACCTATATGATCCAAGTTTGGTGCGGTTGAATTTTATGTGAAACCACTATTGGCGACTAATTTTCATTGTGAAATATTAAACGTTAGAACGTTTTGCCGCATAACGCTTTACCCTTCATAGAAACAGTTGAATAAGAGGAGTTTCAAAATCTTGGGTCGATCCAATTCAAATTTTCTACATCAACTTAATATGCCGGCATGCAACTTTTGTTAAAATATTACAATTTTTTTCATATAACTAATTTTTCAAAAAAAAAAAAAAAATGTTGTATGGAGAGCGGCCAGTAAAACGGCCGCATGCAGTCTGCTTTCAATGGTTTCCGTTCCGAAAAAACACGTCAGTACATCGACAACTTAATATATCTTATATTACAAGTGGAAAATAATAAACAATAAAAAATTGCAATCACGTCATTTCATTTTTTAAGCCTCTTCTCATGTAGGATTTTTGCTAAAAGTCGTTTACGATTTGTATTCGAAATTTCTATTAAATTTTGAAATCTTTATTTCGATTGCTGTAGGCGAAGTGCTACGCTGACGATCGACCTTATCTGACTATAAACTTATATGTTATGCAAATTTGGCCAGAATGCGCGTCAATGTATTGACGTATAAATTTACTAGGTTAAATTTTTGGATAATATAAAATCAATCCGACTAGTCATTTTTGTTTTTAATCATTTTATAAAATTTTCAATTTTTCTTAGTAATGTTCGGCTTTGCATGGCTATACCGTTTCGATCTATTTTAAAATTAAACCAAAATTATCGAAAATATGTTCCCTAAAAAAAATCAAATTTATTTAACATAATGCTATAAAAAAGGTTAGGTATAAATACTTAGCAGATTCATTGAAATGTTCTGTAGAAAAATCGTTATTTATCTAGAGTGATATAGATAACGTTTTTGCTTTTGCTTTTACGTGCATTTTAATTGTCATATATTGAGTTTGCCGAAGTCACTTTTATTTAATGTAAAGCTTAATGTCACTTAGCTCTCAACTATGCTCAATTAAGCTCAGTAAGCCGAATCAATTGTATGACAATTAAATCCAAAACCAATGACAAACGAACGCCAACTGACAGCTTATACGAAAATTTTACGCTTAACTGATACTCGTGATTTTGTGTTTGATGTTCAAAACGTATATCTGACGTACAGACAAAAAATTCTCGTTTTGTAATTTCAAAATGTTTCCAAGAGGAAGAAATGCATATAACAATTATATGCAGTCAATAAAATGTCAGTAATGAAAGCAATAAGGTCAAGTCGACCTCTACTTTGGCAACAATATGTACGAATTTTGCTTGAATTGAGAAAAGAAAAAGTTTCATTTTTTTAAAAATATATCAAATACTGCAGTAAACATACCATCGTAATGAAAGCGATAAAATGGTAACAGCTAAATGACTGGTTGAAATCGGAGACAGGAGAAAAACAATTTAACAATTATTTTCATTGCGAAAGTACGGAGATTAAGACAAGCCGCAGATGACATCGAACATAGAGACGAACAAGGCAGTTACATTTGCTTTAAAAATACTCAACACTTATGTACATAAATTTTGTGGTGTTCTGCAATTTGTGGGCGGCTTTGTTCGCCGATCGGAACATTTTATCTTCCACATTAATTATGACACAAAGGTATTTTAAGTGGAGAAGCGTCTGTAACACTTTAGCATTTTTTTGGAATGGAAAGAGAAGTATTGGAATAATCATTTTCGAGGAAATGATTACATTGAAGTATTTCAATAAAGTATTTCATTGAAGTAGCAGTAAATCTGCTCTTGCACGTTCAGATATGCGTTTTCATTCCCTTTTCTCGAAGCTTCCGGCTTATAGCTTTTTACCGCCATTTACGCAGACTTGCCAGCTACAGAGAACTGGTTATAGAGAATAATTTTTATAAAAATTCATTTCTGTATCTTTTGTAAGGTCGATATGTTTGGTATGTCAAATATAATAATGTCCATTCTGATGCGTTTGCTGGTTTGAATGAACCAATAGGTTTCGTGTCACAATTTCTTTCTACTCTATCTTACATTCAACGACGACCGATTTATGAATGGACTCATTGAACTGACTTGACTTAGAAACAATGAAGCGCGTACTTCGCGTATGATCTCTAATTAAATTGTGTAAATTTGTGGATGTTCCAAAGGCGACGTAAGTCTAATGCAGGGAGTAAAAAATAATGCTTTCCTAAGAACGCCACAAAAGTCTGCACATTATCCTTATTTACGTAGCTGCCCATTTTCATAAGGAAGCCATAACTCCAACTTTTTATACTTTTACATATTTTCCACAGGAACTTAAAATAAAAAAAATGCCATTTGCATTTTGGATCGTCTCTTAATTATTCTTAGAAACTTATAGAAAAGTTTGACCATTCTTTTGCATAATAATTCGCTTCTTTTAATTGATTTTAGGTTTATGCGAACGACACAGTTTGCCAAGAACTAACGGTAAATTTGTCCTTGAAAATTTATTAAAAACAACTAGAACATTAATTTAGTCACCAACAAAATAAAATCGAGAGGGAGACGAAGGGATATAATAATTAACATTAATTAGACATAATAAAATAAATTGCCGAAAACTGACAAATGTGGAAAAAAATTTGAGATTGAAGATTTCGCACACTTGTTGAGACTTATAATGATTAACAATACACGATAAGTAAAACAAACATTATATCCATAAATTTAGATCGAAAAGCTGGAACTTTCACGATTTGCTGCTAAATAATTTCGTTCATAAACTTTAAGGCCGCACGCGGAATTTAGAGGAATCTTGTAAAGCGCGCATGCATATGCTCTCCTTGAGCAGTATAATCGTCATGAAGAAATGATGATATTGCTTGTAACGACGAGTACACTCGTCGTAGCTTGTTTATTAAATACTAATTTGAAGGTATAAATCATTTAAGTTTGTATAGCCAAAAACCAAAGAATGCATAACAATGCATTGATGCAAATACATGTGACGACAACGTTAAACTTCAATATAAGAATAAGAAACGACATCCACATATGTTTAAGAGGAATAACAAGGAATCTGAAAACTTTAAATGAAGTCTAACTTTTCAAGAGATAGTAGACTAAGATTTTGCGCAAATTTTATTATCAGCACCTAAAATTTCTGTATAAAAAAAGTTCCGATTGATGGGTATCCTTTTGTTTTATAAAATTCATACTTTCTAATTTTTATGTATTGACTTGAAGCGACGGGTATCGAAAATTACTGCCATTATTAGACCGATGACATCTTTCCCAATTTTTACATTTCATTTTCAAACACTCTTCAAAGCATTACCTTTGGCGTTGCACCTTTTTTTTCGAAAAGTTTAAAGCGATATTTACTCAGAGCCTTGATTCGGATTTTATTTGGAGGTATTCAAGTAAAGCATTTCTTTACGATTTACCATTTTAAAGCAAGTTAATTCAATGTAAGTACAGTCGTGAAATGGTCCTTACTGCGGAGAGATAATGCTCTTCGTCAAATTTTAACCCATTAGCTAAAGAAATTCAAATTTTGCTAATAGGAACTATTTTTAACAAATTTTTGAAACTCGCTATGGTAGCGAAAAATGGGTATGGAAAAACACCCACATTTCTGTCCCTAGCGCCGCCAAACTAGAAAACGTCATCTATGTTTACCTATGTCACTTGAATCTATATGGAAATATTAGGTGTTTGTAAAAATTGTAATCACTTTTTCACTTGAAAAAGGCAGTTATTCTGGAAAATTGTTACATTATATATTAATCAAAATGCATCATTTTTTACATCATTTTACAATATATTTGGCAACATGGCAATATCATGTCGAAAGAACCTCTAGCAGTTTGACAGCGTTCCACCCACCGATCCATTTTCGCACTTCTTCAACTTTGCGAACCCGCGTGCCAGCCAAGCCATGCTGCACCGATCTGAGCAAATGGACCCATGTCCGGTGAATACGCCGGGTGTGGCCGAATTTCCCTTTCGAGCTACAACAGTGTACCCTAGACAACTCTTGCAACAAGTGGCCAAAAAATGGCATTTTCAGTCAATTCGTGTCTCCACTTTTAAATCATCGAAACCATGATAATGTATATTAAGTATGTAAAATACATTTTGTTATGTGAGAGAGATTGGGAAAGAGAGTACATACACTGTAGAGTTTACGACAACGGAACAATGTGGAGGAGATACCACATTGTTTTAAAAAAAAAAACACAACACAATATTTGGTATTTCTTAAGAAAATTATTCTTTATTGGTATTCTAATATTATTCTCTCTCATTGGAAAACACAACCCATGCTTTAGAAAAATAAAAACCGTTTAATTAATTTCAAATTTCGTAACATTTACATGAATTCCGTTCATAGTATTTATAGAAATATTACATAAATTTTAAAGTTGAACCTAAGAAATCTTTTTTCTTACAAATGATATCATAAATTTCATTTATCATAAATTCATCGGTTGTATACATAAAAATTATCCACCGAGTAGTCAAGAGTCTCGACTAGCAATTCAACGGTCGTGGGTTCAAATCTCAAGTGCGATAGAGTTTTTATAATAATAATAATAATAACAACAATAATAACAATATTAATAATAATAATAATAATAATAATAATAATATTAATAAAAATAAAAAAAATAACTTTAAAAAGTTGGCGAAACGCACCCAAATTAGCGGATGTCATTCGCTTTTATAAATTTCGCGACAATCTTTGTAAACACTTTAAGCACATTTACGAACATTTTAAGCACAGATAGAAATTAGAAAGTGTTTTCTTATCGCAAATGTGTAAATGCATGTGTTTTCTGCATAAACAAAAATAAGTAAAGGCCTTTATTGCTCTAACAAAGATCAAAGTTTTTTTGGAGGTCTTCCTGTTTTTCTTTTACACATGTTAGTACATATATTAGGTATGTATATCTTCACGATTTTTTTTAAAGAGTACGAAAGAGATTGATTGATGGATATATCGTGAGAAGCCGGTGTGAATACATACATTGTAGAGTTTATAGAAAAAGTGACTATGGACAATAGATACCAGCCTGCTTTTAAAAGATAACATCAAATATGACGAAAGTTGAAGTTTTGAATTTCGGCAGGTATTTTCATACAGATTCACGAGATCACGTGATGTAGGTAAATAAAAGTCACAGTTTCTAGCTTAGCCGCACTAGTGTCTCAAATTTTGGTGTTTGTCCATATTCATTTTTTGGTAACATATCAAATTTCAAAAAATTGTTAAAAATAGTTTCCACAAGCAGAATTTGAATTTATTTAGCTTTTTCGAAATGTGTCCTCGCATGGGTTAATGCGGTCTCCACAAAAATATTTGACGTTTCCCAATTTGGAGGAAGTACGCTTCCAAATCCATTATATCTTAAATTATTAAGGTAGGTGTCTTTGCTAGGAAAATTCAAATTTATCTTCACACCCTTTTGATACGCCAAGTCAAACTCTAGTATAAATCGTAATAAAAATTCAGTTAAAACACTTTTTAACCGTGGATAAATGTGCACAAATAGTTTTACCGATTTTCTCTAGTTTGGGTTTTATGGAATTAATCGATTTGGCTGGTGAAGTACTCACAAATATATTTATAATTTGTAAGGGATCTGGTGGCCGTGTTTCTAAATGTTATACGAACTGAATGATAAAGTTAGCATATCTCCATCTTCCATTGCTGATCATAAAAAAGACCTAATTCCACTGCTGCATGTTCGCATGTCTGCATTTGGATTTTTATGCTACAAAGGCGATAACAATACCAACAGCAGTCTCCCACACTTATTACGGGCAAATAAAACAAAGCAAGAGAAGACATAACATATAGAGTTATCTTGTTCACAAAAACGCTTTCATTTTCATCTTATTTAATTTTATTTAATCATATCTTTGAAATATAATAAATAGTTACCTACACTGAATGCAATAGTAAAAGATGGAAAAAGAAAAATATGTAAAACAGAAAGAAAAGAGGATATAAATACGAAGAAAAGGAAGCACGGACCTAACCCCGTTTGATGGGCTTCTAAAACTTCTTCTCCATTTTGTGTTTTCAACATTTCAAAGATTAAAAAAGCGAAAGAGAATGATGTTATTACAAACTAAAATTTCCCTTATTTGCAAAGGCTTATAAACATTAGGTTGTGATTTGTTCCGTTCATTATCCTCCGTTTTTATCTTCTTTTTCCTCAATAATGTACAACAACTACGGTTTATGCTGTGACTTTTTTTGTGCGTATGCTTATACGTTATTTAACACTTGATTTGTGAAGGTCAATGGCATTTATACCCTACACGAGTTTAAACTTTACCATGCTTTTACACACGTTTAAACAAAAAAAAGGTAAAACATTTTGTTTTTAATTTTTGTGGTTTTAACTAAGCCATGCATACATGTTAAGGTTATGTTATGCTAAGGTTACCTAGAAATAGTAGTATACACACTGTGTACATGTGTGAAAATACTATTCTACGCATATACATATGTGTATGTGCGATGATGCCTATTTGCTAAGAAACAATTTTGACTCACAATCGAAGTAATTTTTGTAACACGTTTCATTGTATTTTTAGAGTATATTTTTTATTTAAAACTGTGAGATTGAATGTATTATAGGAGTGGGTGGTTACTTGGCTTGTTGCTTTGTTGGCTTTACGATAAGTCTGGCGCATTTAAAGGTTATAAATAATAAACTGTTAGTGTTAAGGTATTTGTGGTAATATTCGCCTTAGGGTACGTACATACATTGGATGGCTATCAAATCAAGCGAAACAATAAAATTGAAAAACTTGTACTTGAGCTGGCGAAAACTTGATGTGCCCTGTGCGACATTACATTGGAAGCATTTAAATACGGGTTGATATTAAAAATGGGCCAAAATGGTCACAGCACAAGCCCACGGTGAAGCGTAAACTCGAAGTAAGTTTGTTTTTGCAAACTAAAATTTGTGCGTACTTTGCTCGTTAGTTAGTCACAAATTATAAAGGATAGAAGTGTGATATTGCCCACATTTACTTTACGAACAACTTCGCTATTTATATGCGCAAATGGGGAAGATCGGCTATGCCCAGACAAAATTACAAGAGATTATATTTTATTTTGTGTCACTTTTTTGAAGTTTTATGCATAAGCACTTTTATAATAATCGTAAAGCACGATTAATAATAATCGTAAGGTAAACAAGACAGAATTCTTTACATTCCGCAAATGAATATATCTGCCTTAAAACGCGTTAACTACAAATTAATATTGTGTATATCACGACCTCGTGGATTAATTTTTTCTTAATAATACCATCGATACGGGTATCAAATAAGAGGACTTAAAAAGTAGAAGTCCACAAGGTACATATGTTAATTATTATGCTGGATTAATTTTTTCGTCACAATACCGTTGAGATGGGGGATCACATAAAAGGAAAGGAGGTTAATTCTAAATGAATTGTTGTGGACGTCAGGACAGGTGGACAAATTTTTCCTTAAAAATACCCATCCCATCCCATATGGATACCAAGTAAAAGGGCTTGCAGAGTAGAATGTGAAAAACTACATGCGTTAATTCTAAATTAATTACGGTATGTGTCCCGACGTGGAAGACTAATTTTTATTAATAATATCTTTTAGTGAAGTGAAAGGTGAAAAATAAATTTTATCTCGTTCACTTTTTTGTGACAATAAATGAAAGCATGGGTTATGGTGTGTACGCCGGATTTGGCCCCAGCCGAATATAACTTTTTTATTTGTTATGATTGATCCATTGCTCATCTCTTCGTCTTCATCTTAATTTAATTGATCGCTAGCGATAACCAAGAAAGCTTTAACTTGAACATTAATTAATTTTGCACAATTATTAAGAAAAGGTACTCTTTTTATTCTATACGCCCGAGGCTTCTTGGTGGGATGGACTTGCTTTTCGGCAAACGATGACGCTATTAAAAATCAATAGGTGAATGCGCGTAAAGACAGACATTGCAGACAGACAAACGCAAGAAAATAACAGTATTACGCATTTAACTTGCTTTAATTTATACATCTATTGTTATATTCGCATTATGTCCGTGACTCAATTGAATTTTTCTATATTTTTATTTATTCTTGCTACACACGGTGGGTTATTAACATACATTTGAAAATACTTCTTGCTTTTTTTACATTCATTTAATTTACTGAAGTCTTGGATTATCGTACGCACACATTTGCTTTACACAGAAGATTACTATTTGTGCAGTTTCTTTTAAATAAATTTATACATTTAAAACAGTTTGCAAACAAGAAAAAAAAATAAAACGTTCTTCTTTTTATCTGAATTTATTACTTTTTAAATTTATTTTATTTGCTTTTTACTTTAGCAATATTTATGATTATTTGGATTTTACAGCGCAATCTCTTCAGCACTTCTATACCCTCTTGTTGATTTGGTATTTTCGATGATGTGAGGTGCGACATATAAATCGCCTTAGACCTAATCTTAATCACTGCACACATACCAAGACTGTAAATAGATATCAATAGATGTCGAAGTTTACCACCTTATTCTGCTCTATAGAAAGTAATAATCGTAAGACCGACCGACATTTTTTTCGCTCTCTGCAAAACTTTCTTAAAGGATGTAAAGTTGACTTCAAAGGACGTGCATGAAATCACGTAGTTCAGCTACTTACCCAGAAGTCCCGCAGATTTTTCAACGAAAGCCAGAAAAATAAGAAAAGCCTATCAAAATGAAACATGAGTGAAACATAAATGTAATAATAAAGTTTATTTAAACTGTAAAAAGAAGAAGAATGGTTCAATTATGGTGAAGAAAGTCCAATGAAGTTCTTTAGTATTGAGATATACAAAATAAATATGAAATATTTGGATTGGATGACACTATTTCTTAAGCCCCTCCTTATACCAATGTGCTTGTAAAAACTAAACGTTAAACTAAACGATAACAAGGTCTAATTTTCAGTATGTTATGATGAAAATTGACACAAAATAGCGATTTGGTCTTGATAAAAGAATTTCGCTTATTGATTAACATTGTTTCCTTGAAGGGGAAAAATACAGTTAGAGCCAAACAGTGGCTTGATAAGTACAAGGGAAATCAACTATTATTGACTAGTGTGCAGAATTTGAACGCAGTCATACCAGCACCAATGATACCGAACGTTCTGGACACCCGAAATCGATCGTTGTTTTGGAAGACCGAAAACTAAAGTTGCGTAGGACTGTTGATGCCTTAAAGATATCAGAAGACATTGGATTTACTATTTTGCCTGAGAAATCTGTGCTCTCACGTTACGACAGCAACGTGTTCATGGTTCAAGGACCTGGGGAAGCTTAGGAAAGAAAAGAAAGAAAAAAATTTTCATGTGTTAATGAAACATGGATTCGTCACAACGCTCCAGAGTAAAATCGACAGTTAGCTGAGCGGACAGCACGCGACGAAAGTCGCTCAAAGCGAACAAAAAGTAATCTCTTTATGGCAACTGTAACTTATAAACTAACAGTCAGAATTTAATGAAATTTTTGCACATTTCGTTGAAAGGCTGGTACTATCCAGAGTCTACCAATACTATTCCCTTACATTTGTCAGGCAGGGGACTTATTGAGTTATGCTATATTTGTTTCTTTTAGAGTACATTTCCACTTCAACGCGTGCTTGTGCTTGTTCACTTACATAAAGTCTCTTGTTTACGTGCTAAGACTGAATGGTATTTTATCGCTGGAAACGCCTAAAAATATACTTTAACTTTGTTGGTACTTTTTCATCCATTAGCGTTCTCACTTCTACTAACAAGGACATTAGAGAATAGTTGATTTTCAAAAGTTTTTATAATAACTTTATGTAGTAAACTTAATTGGTAAATGGTAAAAGGAATAGAGAAATGTAAATCAATAACAAAAGCATTTCCTGTAAATCTATTATAATGAAAATAAGAAAACGTAGAAAGGAGAATATATTTAAATGCTTTGTTTTAAAAAACGTAAAAATCAGGTCTTGAACGCAACCACAAAGTTTTTAAAAAAGGATTTTTTTTTTTTTTTTAGAAACGATAACATAACAAGAATACTTTCAACTATATGGAGTATAAATAATGCTCGATTAATTTTATTGTGTTTATATACACCCAACAATATTATCATAAAAGGAAATGGCTGCTTAAGCTGAAGCTGTTAGTCAGTGATATTGCCTTTTAATCCAATTAGTCTCTACAGCTCTCCCAGTAAAAATCGCAAGTTATTAAAAATTTTAAATGTTTAACTTTTTACTCTCGCAATTGATCATGTTGACGTACTGACGACGTTATTATAAGGGTGCGGTTTTGTGGGAATTGAAAAGTTACTCTCACCATATAAAAGTGGATTAACGCGACTTTTGCAGAGGAAGCAAAATATGTACGCCTTTTCATAAAAACGGAATCTATGAGTAGATTAAAAGCGGAGTAGAAAACATAAAAAAATGCAAATGGAAATGAAAATTCTATAATATTTTTTGATAAACTTTCCCAATACGTTTAAAAAGGAAACTTAATAATAATAACTTTCCTCAAGTATAAAATAGAAACGGGAAACAAGCATTGATTTCTAGTATAAAATAGAAAGTGAATTGAAAACAAGAAACTAAGGAAATTATATTTGAATATGAGGGATGTTTTATACCAACCAACAAGTCCAAAAAAGGCTCAAAAACAAATGGAATTTCATTGCTCTATAAAATGGATTGCTCTGGATGGTCGTGACCGAAGTTTTCCATCTTTGCATTGATACTGTAGGGTTACCCAAACAATACACATGAACATTTTTAAGCTTGCGTTTGCCATAAGTTATGGGTAAAATGATGAAGAAACGGATAGACGAGTAGAGGGATGGATACACATGCTGATTAAGAATTTGATTATGGTCATGAATATAAATACTTTCATCTGGTCTCTGAAATTCTCTGGATGAAAAGGAAAATCTCTAAACGTATACACCTACATAAATACATATACGCGGTTATCTGCTCAGTCAAGAAGTGGCCTGAAAAAAAGCTAGAAATAGGAACTGCTAATTCCTCCCAGTAGAAATAGAAATATTTAATTTGTGTAACGCTGAAAGCCGTATATGTATTGTTTGTCTTTTCATGAAGTAAACTTTTTATTTATACAAAAATTTTTGAAGCAAATGGTTTATGAACTACAAAAGTAGAGCAAACAAAAATGGTTTGTTTTGTTTCCAGTAAATAAACTGTAAAATTATATATTGAAACAAATTAAGCACTAATAAGAAGCTCATGCTGTTTATTTTTAGGAACCTCAAAAAAGAAGCACATTAATACTATTAAGTAACCTGAATATAAAAATCAAAATGTGACAAAAAGTTACAATATTATATTATTCGTCTGCCGCCAAACCTTCTATAACCATATGTGATATATGAAGTACTACCCCGAAGTTGTATTTGAACTTCGTAGCAGTTTTTTATATAAAATTTATACTGAGTTTGGTTCAAACACAACTTCGGGGCAGTTTTTCATATAAAAATTATACTGAATTTGGTTCAAATATCAAATACCTTTAAGCCAAGAAACTTTGAAGAAAATAAAACTTTTATACTCTCGGTAATATCTGGCCGGCGTGATTGATTTTTTCCATTTCTGTGCAGGCATTTTTCCCCAATGTACTTCGAAATTTTTATCGTTATATATTTTGTAGCAAACTAATTTTTTTGCTTCTGAAAACAGTGGTGTTTTCAATTTATGTCGTTTTCATAGAATACACATCGATGGCTCTATCGTGTATCAACCGTAGTTTATGAGTAATGGTCAAAAAACCCAGTCTGCATCGAAGAGCTTTCAATACTTGTGATAAATTTAAAACAGATATCTTAATTTTTGCGGCCGGGGTATTCTCATCACATGTAAATACACACAAAGGCTTGTTTAAATTGACTCAACATTTATTACTGATCAACTATATGTATATGCACCTTTAAGCGTGCCTAGTGTTCCCTTCTGGTTATGCGAAATAGCATCAAACAACTTCAAAATTCAAAAATAACTTTAAACTTTGAAAACATTCATGACATGTTTTTGGGGCAAAATATAACACAAACATAAATTTTTGCAATTTCAAAATCTATTAAAGGAAAAATGATTACAATATGCACAAAGGTATTTTTTCAGCATAAAGATGATTGGCTTTATATCGTAAAACCCGTTGATGGAATCTGCTACCAATACTATTGTATGCCTAAAATGCATACCATATCATTTCCAATGGACGAGATTCACATTCTTCCGAAAACATGATAGTATTATTAGCCAGCGATAGACAACACTTTAAATAAGTTCTTATCTATTTTTGTCGTTTACGTTTCTAAAACACCAGTAGAAACATGTCCACACTCGTAATGTGCGCAATTATAATTATAATTAAATAATTTTGTTTATTTTGTGAATGTCATCTGTTGCTGAAAAGACCAGGACGGCAAAAGTTAAGATGAAAAATTGAAATATGAGAAAGCTAAATATGACATCTTAACGAGCAGAGATCAAGACACCATATGAATTGAAGACTTGGTAACACTTTTAGGACAAATTTCATGATAAAAAGGAGTCTTGAAATGAATAAAAGATATTTATCCAAAACACTGTAACTAATAAAATTCTTTATATGTTAGTTTGAAACGATAGGCCGTAAGTAAAATTCCATCCTTTAATTTTATTTTTTTGATTTGGAACTTTCTTTTAGGAATCGTCTTGACAAACATAGTTGCGTAACTGTATATAGTAAAACTTGTTTCCTATTGTTCCATAAAATATACTACGATTTTATATTACGATGGATGATCCTAGATATATGCACCTATCATTTTTCTAACATTGTTTTGTTATACTTGAAGCTAAATAACTTTTTTGCGCGAATTTCATTATCATACTTGTTTCATTCTTTACAGTGCAATAGCAGTAAGCAGTAAATTCGAGGAGTACGTAAATTATTAAAACAAAAACTATGCTGGCAGCAAACTTGAAACAAATCCAAATCTTGAGCTTATCATAAGAAAGAATGTTTTGGTTGTAAAACTCTCCAACCACAGGAAGAAAAGTATATTTTCCAATAAAATTGATCACCAGCAAAAGTTTTCCAAGTGCTGCGTATTTTCCATCCGACACCTATAGAGAAAATAAAAGTCCATCCTAAAAAAACTTTGTAGATAAACGAAAAATATCTGTAGTTTGTCTTCACAACATTGGAAAAGGGCCTGAGTGCCCTCGGTTATGGCCTTTATGATGAAAAAGAAAAAATATCGTTTTAATGTGGAAGTACAATTGCAAGATTTGGATAATGTAGCTTTGGTGAATGAGGTGCTTTTTGCAAAAATCAGACTTTTGGATGGCGGTTCATTTCAAGAATATAGCAGCAGGTAACTCAAAAAGCCTTCTCTTTGGAATGGTTTAATATTAAAATTTAATTTTTTTAATTTTAATAGGGAGGAGGTACGCAATCACCGTGTAGAATGGAATCGAAACTTTACGTTTCCCTGTAAAATGTCGGCCAATGCGTCGACAGGAGTTTTGGATCCCTGCTATTTGCGCATTTCCATACGTAAAGAGATGAAGGGTGGACGTAGTTATTATAAATTAGGTTTTATCGATTTGAATCTTGCCGAATATGCGGGTGCTGGTTTAATCTCACGACGGTGTTTGCTTGAAGGGTACGATTCCAGGCATCGTTTAGACAATTCCATGCTAACAGTATCGATTAAAATGCATATGCTTAGCGGCGACATTTTATTTAAAGCGTACGTGTTTTGTAAAATTTTCGACATACTTCTTGCAAACTAAATTTTTCTAATTAATTTCAGTCCCACACCAAATTTAAAAAGCAAACAAAAACCTTCCGCCGAAGATTTGGCTGCAGCAAGCACGGAGGTTAAAAATATAGCGCCGGCTGTAGTTTCTGTTCCATTACCCACCGTTGGAAGTTCTTCGGTAATTAGTAGTAACACCATGGGAGGTCGACCTATTTCTAGCATCAGAGATGAAGGTGATTAAAACATAAATTACATTCAAATCAATATGAATTCATTCTGCTTGCTTTATTTTTTCTTTTAACTTTACTACCTTTAGAAATAGATCCTCAAGTTCTTATAGCTTCCCTAATTACCGATTCTGGTCTTTCGGAGTCATCTGAATCCGCTGTCACTTTAACATCTGATGCTTTATTGCTGCAACAACACCAACTGCAAGAACAGCAACAACAGTTACATCAGCAAACGTCTACTTTATCTTCATCATATCCTCCCTCATCTGTAGCAACATTAATACCCGGAGTTTCCCTAACAAATGCACAACAACTTATGTCTCCTTACGGCGGTATTGGTGGTACGGGTGGTAGCGGTGGCGGAGGAAATCCGGGAGGTATTGTAATTGGCAGCAATAATTATGGTACAACCCCTGTAGTTAGTACAACAGGCAGCGCCGTTGCTCCTATGTCCATTATGGAAATGGGTCATTCAAGAAATTCCAGTAATACTAGTCAAGTAAGTTGCAAAGTGCAGTTAAATGAGAAATAATTAATTTTCATTTACCCTATAAAGGCAACGTTTCAGTTGACAGAAAAACATTTTCAATAGCTGCGCAAGAATGGGGTTACCCGTTTTCCTTCTACGTTGCCAATTAGGTGGTGTTACAAAAAAGTCCTTCGTAAATTTACCCTTCGCTACTTGTGGTATAGCGTGAATTAAGTTTGTGTGAATGCATGTATCACTCAGAAAAACTTGAGAGATTTTAAGATATATGAGATAAGATGCTGCTAAAAATGGATCAGTTCAGACCATTTTTACGATCGCCCTTTACATTACAAGCGTGATTTGACAAAAATTCCTTATACATTAAAATTATAAATTGTAATATATTTGATAAATAAATGGGGAAAATTTGCACAGGGTGAACGAGTTTTTTCAACCTTCTCCCATATAAAAACTTCTATCTATCATATGATGGCAGTTTAGCATAACAATTAAATGAATCAACTTTGGATCATGAAGGTATCGCTAGGTAGAGTTGAGAGGCTATCTTTCCGACTATCAAATCGGAATAGCGGGGTTCAATCGTCGATACGATAGACCATACTATGGTTACAATTGACGTGTGGTCGCAGCTATAGTAAATGCTCGCCCAACAAAGGCATAAGGCACTTATCGATGGAGCAGGCTGCGGTCACTCACTATCCACGGTTAAAAATATAGCAACGGAATCTAATTAGTAGTACTTTGTTGGCCCCCGTCCCGTTCCCGTATAGGACTCCCATAAAAAGTATGCCTTTAAATGGAAACAGAGCGCAATTTTTAGAATTTTAAAATAATCATTTAAGAATTGTGTTGGATGCAAGGCGTGGTCCACGGTATTTGATGGTCAGCCTTAACCGACTATAACGTTTTTATTTACTTTGCTATAGTTTGGAGAAAATTCATTCAAACCTAAAATGCAAATGAAAAATTCCCCGCATGTAGCATAAAAGCAAGAATGTAAGAAAAAACAACTTCAAGACATATTAAACGGATATTAGGCAGAATTATGGTAATGGAACTAGAGCAACATTTGAAATTTGGTTAGGTCAGTTTATAGATCGTAAATAGATATATAATTGTATAGTAATGGCCACATTTGAACCGTCCCTGAATATAGAATTACAGAGCCAACTTCTTGTAGCGTATGCTAGATTTCTAAGATTCTTCCTGAGAAGAAAACCGTGCAGTTATTTGTTTTTTAATCTACATTTGGTAATGCTGTTAATCAATCAATCCCGTTAATATAAGCATGTTTTTTTGCACAAAAGTGAACTTTCCAAGAACTTATAAACACTCAATTGATAGTTTTTCATTGCATTCATTTATTTATTTATAATTTGATCATAGAGATATATTTGCAATACATTAAATCTAACAGGCATATTTGCAAAGTAAGCCTTGGTGAAGCTGAAGAATTACATTTACTTTACTCATTTTCTTTTCCACAGTTGTCAAAAGGTTCCGGTTATAGTAGTTTTTCGCACAGTCAACATTCTCGCCAAAGTTCCGAAGGTGATTCCGGCCATGCAAGGTAAGGATTATCGTTTTCAAAACATATTTATTTTTATTTCATTTCTCTGCCTATAATTTATTTATACAATACAAACTTTTATTTTTTATAAAAACTTTTTATTTCTGTTGTGTAATTTTTATATGCGACTTTTCAATTTCTAACACATATACTTTAAAATTATAAGCGTTTTGCTTAACTTAAAAAAAAAACAACGAATTTTTAGAATACAAAACTAACATACATGTTTAATGACTACATCATTTGAAAATTAAAGGCGTTTCGATACTAATGCTCTATTAAAAGTTTCATAAAAGTACCTTAAAAGAGAATACTCCTTTCAATGCTTTCAAATTACGTTAAACAATAAAAACACTAACAACAGCGCTAAGACAATAAAGCAAAGCAAAGCGCTAATATAACAAGTGTTATTTAATAAAACTACACTAAATAAACTCTTGCTAAGATCATATCTTTTACTTGTGTAATATACAAAACTATTTTTCGACAAAAGTCTTTTCTTATTAATTTAAGTTTTTCTCGGTTTGATGAAAAGTAGTAATGATTATAATAAAAATTAAACTTTTTTTTCTTTTTTTACTTAAAAAGTTTCAAAAGATTTCAATTTCCAATCTTTAAACCTTTTCTTTGAAAAAATTTTAAAATGATTGTAAACATATCGGATAAATTTGCTTAGTTTCTTTCCTATTACTTTCATTCCTCACCTTTTTGTGCGCTTTTCTTTTCTTGCGGTTATGTATCATTACACACATGTATATATATATATATATATATATATATATATATATGGACATATATATATTGAAAATTTTTCTATAATAATTTTCCTCTTTTTTGTTTTTAATATGGTAAAGTTTAAGGTCGTTACATACAGAAAAATTCAATGTTATAAAATGGGTAAAAATAGCGAATGAAAAATTTATAAAAACCTCACAGCGAATCTTGGATACCTGACACTTAAAATGTGGATACGACGACAGCTTTAGTTTTAAGTTTTTAATTGCCTGTTTAATACCAATAAATTTCTACTTCAACTTCAATGGCTACAATAAATTAAGTGTCAGAGTGCGTGCTTCTGAATTCTGCATAGGTAGTGACAAAACAAGAAAGCAACTTGTACTCGATTTGATTCAACACTTTTAATACGCTCAACTGGCTTATATAAAATGCTTAATTATTAAATGAACCTTGTTCTCGATGCATATCACACATTTCGTGTCTCGTAGTCCTTCTCACTCAGGAACGGTTTTTCATTTTGTTTAATTATTTGTAGGCGAAGCCGTGTTAAGGTTTGCTACGTATTGAAATGAACACCGAAACTTTTTGAAAAAGAAATTTAAGGACAAACTTAAACCTATAAACCAAAAATTTTAAAATTTTAAGAACATATACTATCACTTTTTTTTTGTTTTTTTTTTTTAATGTGGGATTCAACCGACTTTCAAGGATTTTAAATAATTTTGTAATTTTAGGCGGAATTTTTTTTTGAAGAAAGATTTAATAGCGAAACTGAAACTGTAACCGAAAAGATTTAAAATACGACATTCGATCTGAACCTAATAAGAATTATGAGATCTCAACATTGTTCTAAGCAAAAATGTTAGGTTCATAATCGTGGTTTCAATGAACGAACAATAAACAGACAGACAGACACTGCTGTATTTTGAGTTAACTGGTAACTCTGTTAATTTGATGCGTATGATTTGTATTTGAAACTTTCGCGGAATCGAGAATACTTTCTAAAATATGGTTTTGCTTTTTTCACTTTGGGTATAAAAATGCGTAGACTTTTTTGACGCCGAAGTTCTTGTACTTTAAAACAATTTCGTTTGTTTTCGTCTTTGTTTTCAATAAAAAAACAACTCATACCCTACCACTGAATATATTTTGGCGTTGATTCAATTCTCATAAAGCAATGTATACGATAACATATGTACCGAAGAATATCTACGCCTGTTCATTAAAATTTATTTCGGTGATACCGTTAAGTTGCGAAATATTTCACCTTTAAATGAAATTTTTTCTGTTATTCTGGAAATGTTGACAGGTATATGTTTTTATTGCGAAGAAAGTAGCAAAAATTAGACGTTGTAAGAGAAGCTCCCTCCCATCTGTCATAATATTCAAAAATTTTAAAATTATAATGTAACTGATAACTTTTAGAAACTCTATAGGTTTTTATATACAAAGAGATTTTTTTAAAGCAAAATATATCCAAATATGACAACTTTTTTTTTACCTTAATGAAAATTTTTTTGATTAATAATGTGTTTTGCTCAACAGACAAGAGGATAAGGGGTTTAAACGTTATTCTCGGGCAATGCCCGCCATTAAATGCCTTACATCATCTGGTCTAACACAATTCTTTTTCCACTTTTGTCACAGAATAGTATTTGATGAGGACGATTGAGGGCCATGAGAGGGTGCCAAAACGTGAATCAACTGTCCAAATTTATTTCAGTTAATTTTTGGTTTGTCAAAGAACTAACTACTCTTTAATTATTTTGGTCTGAAAATACCAAAAATTTAGTCTTTGTCTCGATTTTTGTCGAGAAAATGGCAATTTTTTTACTTTTTGGGAGCGGGAAATCATACACGGTATTGTCATAAAAACGATGAAATCCAATTCAGAATAAATAAAACACCTAAGGAAATCGCAAACGGAAAAGCGGGCTCATACGCATAAATTAGTTTAGGAAATAGTTCTCAATCGTTTGGTATAATAAAAGATTTATTTTAGATCCTTCTGAGTGTTGTATTCATCCCTACAAGCACATGAGTGATGTAAGGTATAAACGTTGATTACTACAACACAATTTGCCTTCTCCTAGACAAACGATAAATTTGTAACAATAAAATACAACAACATCCAATATAAAATAAATACCATTATGCGAAGTTAATAAATTTAACGAGGCAGCGTGTTTGGAGTCAAGCGTCCTTAAACCGTTTTTCCTTTGCAACCTCCCAAAGCGCCACCTTTTTTTGTAATATGGCTCACATGTTAAAAAGATCGGTAATAGGGGTAGGTGTAAAATAGGCGTAGCTGTACTTTAAATAATTTTCCAAATTCCAAACGGAGGTATCCAGTTGACAATAAATAAATAATATTTTCGCCATGGAATCCCAAATCACTCGAGAATACATTAATGGTTAGGATGTTCGCCTTACACTGTCTAAGTTCCGGAAAATCTAATTTTGATTTACATTCCGCGCTAATTAATAAGCGAACGCTAACTTTGACGGGATTCATGCAGCTTAAGTTATCCATATGATCTGCCATTATTTTTGGCCTAGTATTTTGGAAGACGTTACCTGTGATCATCTATTACGTCTCATTCAGATGAGGATCACAAAGGATTGGGCTGTACGCACAGTGTCTGATTTACAAACCCGGAAGCCAAAATGGCTTTCCTAATTTTGCAAATACGATGAGATCGAATGAGATTTTCGCTATATCTTATCACAATAAAATGTTAGTGCTACGAAGGAGCCATAGCCGAGGGAAGCGTAGTACTAATCTAAGAGACGATATCGGTACTCACGATACAAGTTTGTATGAAAATATAATAACAAATAATGAACAAAGAAAATGTGTTAGAAACTTCAATGTAACAAACTAGAGACCTCTTGTGAGCATCGAGGACGTCAGCACAAAAACAAGAATTCAAAATCTTTCGTACATAATAGATATTTTCTTCGGGACTGCAGTGTTCGGATCTTGATAAACAGGGCAGGAAGCGCTTCCCTTACGTCATTGTCGTCGTGGACCTCCATATGCTTAAACATTTAGTGGTCTTGAAATTGGCTACTGTTAGTTCCGTTTCTTTAAAACGTTTCCGCTTCGTCATAATCGACCTTTACGAAGTTCTTATTTGCAGGTTTTACTTTCGTGTTAATTGATTACGTGAACATCATTTTTAGAAGATTGAGTTTAATTTCTTTATAAGAGATAAGAATGGAAGCATAGTTACATTTTTTACCTTTTTTTGATTAAAAATTATTTAAAATTTTTCTTATTTTAATTAATAAAAAAAACTTGATATTCCGTTACTACTAATAATTTAACATAATAAAATTATTTAATATATTTAAGCTATCAAACGACTCTTTGTTTTTTATTTTAATTTTATTTTATATTTTTCCTCTTACTTTTAATTTAACGTTCACGATGTTGATAAAAAACGACTCCTTAAAATGTTTATAAAATATTGGTTTACGGTTTTCAAAATTGCAATGACAAAAATCACCATGTCTACAGATTCCGTAAATCCGTTTCTCTTCTGAATAGACTTAATCAGAAAGCTATCAATGCTATGAAATTACATATACCCGCTTTAAAACATAACAACGCTCCTACATCACAGTCGCCGCAACAACAACAAAATCTACAGGTACCGAAAGTGATAAATGAATGCGAAAGCGAAGAGTTGCCTTTTCAGACACCAAATTCCTCAATACGTGATGATACTTTCACTCTAGAAGAGTTTCGTACACCCCTCAATGAAATACCGCCATCGGACTCTTCCTTAACAGCCCCTTGTCCATACAGTATGACTTTTTTAAACACACCATCACCTACTTATCGCAGTATAAACAGTAGCAGTCGTTCCGAATCAAGAGACTCACAATTGTACGAAAGTGAATCTGATTCGGGCTTAGATGAAAACTTCCACACACCACGCGTTGTCAAAATTAAATCAATGGAAAATGTGTCGTTGCTAGAAATGGAATTTCATAAAGCTTCGCAGGAATTGGATCGGGATTCACCGAGACGTTTGAAATTGTTAGCAGATCGGGAAAGTCTGCATTTACCGAAAATGAAATCTTTAAATAATTTGAGTTTAGAAAATTATGTTGAAAAGGAATTACGTGAGGAGTTCCAGCGTATTAAAGACGAAAGTAATGAGGATAAAAAAAGTAACGCATTAGGACAAGAAAGAAAGAACTCCACTTCATCCGCATCGTCGGGTAAACTTTACGTAAAAAGTGTTAAAGTAGGTAACGCAAAATTTATAGGTAACGATGATAGCCCTTTGCCGCTGACATTAAAAAAACCAACAACCCAAATTCTGGAAAATTTTCATTATCCCATTCAAAAAATGCGTTCTTTGGGTACAATACCAGATGTGGTGGGAGAACATATAGCGCCGGACCCATTTCTAACACCCACATCTATAAGAAAACCTCAATTTCCTTGTGGTACTCAATCAGCAGAAAAGACGAATTCACCTTCTTATCCTGCATGTCATTTTGGCTTTGACACTGTGGATGCGAACAATTTGCAACATTATTCCCACAATTCCTTGAATAAATTATACTCACAAGACCGTTTGGGTAAATTAATGCTTTCCACAGAAAATAATCTTCTCTCCATGTCGCGCACACCCTTCGAGAGGGCCTATCGTCGCAGTCTGATGAAGAGTTCAACACCGCTAAGGCAAACGGGCCTTGTACAGTATGGCGAACCGTTTTATACTTTAAGAACCGAGGATGCAGCAGTCGTTTCTCACATAAGGCCGCAATCCATCAGTGCTACTTACGATTTAATGAGGTTCGTAAAGCTCTCTCAGTATTCACATTAAATCTCTCATCTCAGCAGTTTTGTATTTTTTTAACGTTAAATTACACTTTGTAATGTTTTCAAAAGAAAGCTAGTCACAACCTAAAAAATAAATATTAAAAAAAGTTCTGCGAAATTAAAATTGTAGTTTAAACAGAAGATTAACATTAACTCTAAATCGTGTGTTAGTTTCTAAACAAAGTACTCACAATTAAAGTACAGCTATTAAGTATATGCTTAGAAAAACTTTTAATAGCATCATCTATGGAAAAAAGATGGTTGTTTATCATTTAGGTTTCTTAAATTCTGTCTCTTATCCTTCATAACCTCAAATTTTTCGACACATTTCAAACGTAACCACAAACTCATTGTCTTTTATTTTGGGTTTCGAGTTAGTTAACAGTCACACGCCTTTCTCTAGCTCTTTGCACTTTTTATCATCGCTACTCAATAACAATCGTCGTAAAATTGGTTTATTAAATACTCTTATTTCTTACTGTTTTGCTTCTGTTAAAAATGTTACAATATAAAATTTAATTATTAATGCTTTGGCTTCCGGCAGAAACTGGTTTAAAATCTTGCTCTTAAAAAGCAAGGTTATAAGTTCTGTTTCTAAACGTTTTCTTTCTTCTTTGTTTTTATATTTTTATAAAAATTTTTTTAAAATGCTTAAATTTGTTAAACTAACTTATTAAGATTTATATTTTAATTTTTGTTTAGCTTAAATTTATATGAATAGTTTAATTACGATTTTTTTAGCTTCACGAAGTTTATAAAAATGTTGAATGTAGGTATACTAGATAAAATTAGATAACATGTCGAAGGCAAAAAATCTTGACCAGCAACTCATTTGTCATAAGTTCAAATCTTAAGTGCGGTACAGTTTTCAATAAAGCCGATAGTCTTAGTTGCTAGCGCTTTAAGACTTTAATCTTCGAATTTATTCCTCTTGCTAAATTAATAAAAATAATAATAATAAAGGAGTGTTTGTATGCGAGAAAGTCCAGAAAAAATTCGCAACTTCTCCTAATTTTCGACGCTAGTTTAATATAGTTAAATATTATTCTACACTTATTTTGGCATATTTGGCATATTCTACTCATATAACAATCTTTTCGACCGTAGCATTATGTGAGAAATTAAAATGTTTTAAATAGCATTCCTTTTTAGCGAAAGCTTTTGGGTTTTTGTTAAATTTCATTTAAATATCTTGAGGGTCATACGTTGAATACAACAATGACTGCACAGACATCAAGCGGATAGAAAAGGTTACACCGATTGAGAAGCTGATTCTAAATTGATAAAAGGTGGATTTATTATAAGCCACCTTCGGTATTACGTATATATTCTTTTTTTTGTACGCACAATAACTTCGAGCAATAGCAATAAACGGTTATGTATCGTGTAATTAAAGGAAATTTAAAAGTTTTATTAGAAAGTCTTTCGATACAATAAAATTTATTTATATTTATATTACTAAGTGACTAAGATTGGAACGTGCTCAGAGTCCACGCTGTTTTTTATTAACTCGTTTGTTGCTACTTTGCTTGTCAGAACTCTCTGCCGTAATATCCAATGTTGCGATTACAAGCACAACTTGGCGCAGCCACAATCACAATTGACTGCTTCTTTTGTCGAAAGAAGATATTGTTCGGTCCGACAAAAACAACTGCAAACATATATATGAGAGATGTGGTCAAAAATCAATTAAGCGCTTCAAGTAAACTACTTCATCTCATATTATATATGATTTAGTTATTATTGTATCCACTTTCATAGCTTATAACAAAAGTCGCTTAGACTCAACTCAACAATATATATGAGGTTTGATTGAAAATTTTTAAAAAATTTTAAATTTCAATTTTTATTTAAAATCCATTTATTTGATCTTGAATATTACCTGCGTTCTATATATGTCAGTTATTTATTAAATACTTCAGTCGATGTTATGACAAATGTAATATTTTAGTTCCTAGTCGTGGAATTTAAAATCAACAAATGTCGATGGTGATTCCGTTGGGCTTTGTTAGAAATAAACAGATATGTGGCGTATTTTTAATGCCCCCACCGCAAACGAAAGTATAATAACAATTAATTTACTACACGCCACTCTTCGTCAAAGCAAAGAAGGAAATATATAGAAAAAGTCTTTACATCAGAAAAGTGAATTTTATTATTTTGGGCTTTGAAAAAAAAAAAAATTATACGAAATACACTTCAAAATCATCACACCTGTCGACCATATATCACTTTTACCGTATTTAACCCTTTCTTGACTAAAGAAAATTCAATTATGGTCATTTACTTATTTATTTTCTACAACTTTTTCAAATATTCTTCCGTTCTTCAAAATAATTTGTGCATAATTTATTTCGTTTCGTAAAACTTTGATTGCTTCATCATTAAGCTTTATCTATATTTCTTTTCAATCTTTACATGCTCCTTCTTTTTTATGTAAAAAAAAAATTCTATGAAAATTAAAAAAAAAGCAGTCGCAACTTTAGCGGTGTCTCTAGGCGTTTATTGGATGGCGGTAGTAGTGGTATCTGCGGTGGCGTTAGTCGTCAATTATCTGCAACTGGTGCTTCCTCTTCAACCGGTCATAATACCACCACTAATCCTTTGTTTAGCTCTAGTTCTCCTTATGGCACTATGAACAGCAACAAATCGTCTCATTCCACAACATCATCAAATGCCAGCAGTAGTGCTAGCAGTAATAATGTTGTAACATGCCAATGCACCTCCATGGGTTCTGATACGGTCGATGATGTTGCTGGTGGAAACTATCATAATCAACACCAAATACAACAGCAACAGCAACTGCAACAAAATTCACAAAACTCGGCAATTTCACCGGCTAACGGTAGCCGCGATAGCGCTATTTGTGGTAATGCAAGTTTTACCCTCTCGAATAATAACGGCGGCGGGAACAGTCCGCGTATAGGAGAAGTTGCTTTAAGCTCTTTAGCGGCCAGTCCTACCGATGCCTGTAGTATACGCTCAAATCCTTCGTCTGGTTCATTGATGGTTGCCGACGCAGCTGGCTTAAGCGCGGCAGGCCACAGCGTTGGCTCTAATGCCACCAGTGGTGGTGGTAGCACACTTTCGCCACTCTCCTCCGGCTCTCATCTGATTCGCCGACCTAGCATTACTATGTGCGTTTTATTGCATACCGCTAAATAGATTAGTTTTAATATTCTTCTTATATGTTGGCTTAGTCAGTAAATTAAAGAAATATTTTTGTTTATTATACTTTTTGTTGTTCCTCCTTTTTTTAGAATATTTGTAATTAATATTAAGTTTTAGCATGATTTTCATAAAGTGTTTTCTTTAGCTTCTTTTTAATGTTAATAGCATTTGTTAAATTCTTAAAAAGTATAGTAAAAATGACATTTTTTTTTTATAAATATTAACGTTTTAGGTGACTGGAACCTATTGTTACGAGCTATTTTTGCATTCTTTTGCAGAATTATTAACTTCTTGAAGTATTTATTTGACTTGAAATATTTTGTATCGAATCCGAAATACTTTTAAGATTACATCAATGCTTTTATTGTATACTTTCCATAAAAGACTTAAATATTTTAACATTGTCTGTTATAATAGCAGTGATTGTTACTTAAAAATTGCTTTAGCCGTTTTTTCGAATCTAATGAAAACTTTGGTTGATTTTAATTATAAACAGATAGTTGCACATTTTAGTAAATCGGAATAGTCTTGAAAATTAATTGATCATTAGGCCGGCCATGATCATCATTAAATCTGGTAATTTTAGTGCTAAAGAGGTCAATGGAGTCTAGCTCTGAGTTCAGAAGTTATTAATGAGGACTTATACATAAGCTGTCGTGCTGGGACGATCAATTTAAATTATCTTGCTTTAAACAATAAACTATGAGATATCTTCCCGAGAAATTATAATAGCATGCTGTAGATGGACGATTGTGAAAACCGTTCCATTCAATGTTTTCACCACCCAAAGCAAACTTTTTATTAAAACTATTACATTGGCCGAACGATTAATGAGAAGTAATTCGAAAAAAAAATTGCATGAGAACGTTGAAATTTTTCATTTCAAAGAAATTTCCATAATTAGGTGTATTTTTCCTCCATATTTCAAAAAACATATCGAGAAAGTCTCATTAAAAGCTTGTTCCATATTCAGCGATGTCTTTCTCTATTTTTTAAACTTTTTTCTCAGCTAAAAATATAATAATCGAAGGACCCACTAGACAAAGTCGGAAGAAGAAAGATTTCCCAAAAAATAAAAGGAATTTTTTAATAAAATTAAAAATCTTTACTACTCTCTTAAATCATAATTCCACAGCGTTTAAAGTACTCCCCATCCGGCACAAAGTACTTATGCCCACCTTTTTTGATTACTCTTTTATCTTCCCATTTAAGCGAAAACGATGTCCCCTGAGCGGTTTTTTGGCTTTCTGAACCGTCAGAAGTGCTAAAACAGGCAAATATGGTGGTTTTTTTTATTTCACCCCTTTGAGGCACAAAACATATGTTAAAACATGGTTTGGGTTAATTCAAATAAAATGCCCACAGCATCAGCAGGGTCTCTAATTTTCAATCAATTATCAACCCACGAGCATAAACTGTTTGGTATCTATCGTTGGCGTGACTTTCGTCGATGGAAGTTGATAGTTATTCGGGACACTGTCGGCCCTGAACTCTTTCCCGTCCTCATCACCAAAGACCTTATACGACATTCTCAAATTTTAATTCTTCAAACAAAATTTAATGCGAACTCCGTACTCAACAAAATCAGAGATAATAAAATTCGTAAAACTCACTTTTGCACGTTTCCAAAAACACGTGTAAGCCTGTAACGGTTGGAAATATTAACATCAAGTCCTACACAGACGTTAAAGACAGTGCTACCAATCCGCAAAAGAATTGTTGTCATGGCTTCACAAATGTGTAATGAAAAATTCATCGAATTTTTGATCGCAGTAGTATAACGTTGTGTGGGATAATTTTTCATAACAGTATAGTATAATAATTTACATAATTTAGAAAAATGAAAAAGTTAATTAAACTATAAAACTATATAAAAAAAGGGTTTCAGACGTTCTAGCAACAAAATGAAAGCGTATACAAGCTTGGAAATTTAAAATTACACTTTTGCATTTAGATTAAACAAGAATTTTCTAGAAATGTCATTCTAAACCTAGCGGGCCTTCGGAAATCTTATTCTAAAAATTTATTTAAAAAAATGGCGTCGATTTGAATTTGTAATGTGATTTTATGTCCTTGTTTGGAGGGTTGACTTTTTTAGAACAACTTAACTTTAGTTGATTGAGTCTAACTGACCTTACAGTCTATTCTTGATCGGTTTTTCTTTTTTCTTTTTTAAACCATTTTTTTTAAAATAAAGCTAACGAGTCCTTTAAAACTGAATTTTTTAAAAACACTGCGCAGTTAATTTTGCTTGAAGAAAACATGATTTTTGTGTTACCTCTACTCTCGAACAAGACAAATTTTCATAAATTGGAAGCTCCTTTTGAAATTCTTCGTTTGAACTCATCGTTTGATAAGCATTTTCTGCAGGAAACTTATTTCCTAATAGATCGATTGGACTATAGCTCCCGTGGGTCCATTATAAATCTAGAGCCACGCTCGAAAAGAATTGTATTTCAAATGCATCCGAATATGCAGAAACTGCAGTATATGCGCAATGCTATCAAAACTGATCTCGTCGTCAAAATCAATTACTTCCGCTAGCATAGGATATTCACTCATTCATAGTTTCGTCAAATTAGCGAGAGTATGTGCATCGGGCTAATTTCTTACGTTAATCGGTGTTAAACGGAACGCCGGATCAAGATTCTGGCCGCTGGCGAATTGCTATCGTTATCTGGTGATCACGTCTCGTTCGAATTTATTTACAATTTTTTTCATTGTTGAGAAGATTTAGAAATTCGTACTGGATTGTGATTTTAAAGCAGAATTAAATTTTTTATTCTTTTCATAATATTAATTAACATTTAAATGTGCATACATTTTTGGTTATGGTGTGTGATTATGAGTTTTGAAAAGTGAATTAATTATTTTGGCATTTAGTTGTTGTTGTATTCATATTTTTCTTTTTATGTTCTTCTAACGTCACTTATGTAATGCATTATGTGGTTGGATCGAAAACATTTTTCACATTTGCATTTTTGAAGAATTTTTTGTTTTCAAAAACAATACATTTTATATTAAAACACTAAAATAGTTTTTAATGTTTATTCTCACATATACATTAATATCTGTAATATCTGCATTATAATCGCACGGTTTTTTTACCACCAAAAAATATTTAATGTTTGCGCTACAGTTTAATAAAGATGTTTTTAAAAATTTTCTATTTGCGATTTTCTATTTCTTTCTATTCCAAAAAAAATAATAATAATTATAATAAATAAATAATCAAATAATAATAAAAAAAAAATGGAAACTAATTTTCAATCACCGTTTGAAATGTGTCACTGGACCTTACTGTGTGGTACCTTTGGCTTAGGAATCCCAGTTCTGGTTCCTTAGTTATAAGTGAAACTGGTTCATTGGATCGTATGAAAACCACCGCCGAAAAACGCAAAAAGGGACCACTCGATGATGGTCCCCGCGTTTCAGATCGTGTAGAGGAGACACGAGTAAATCCTAAATCTCTAATAGATGAGATTTTGAAAGATGATGACTTAGATCAATTAGAAGAATCGACAGAAAGTAAGTAAAGTAATATTTGGCTTATTTATGAGAGAATATTATAAAGTTCACTTTTTTTTTTTAACTCTTTCAGCTTCAGGTCTGCAATTGTATATCGCCCGTGACGGTACTGCTGCGCTTGGTAATCACGAGGTGAAATCTCGAGTTTCTGCCGGTGCCTTTAAACAGGTTGTTATGGAAAACCCAAGATAGTAGCATTAAAATTTATTTTTCTTACACTTCTTGCTTTATTATGATATTCATGTGTGATGATAATATTATTGGAAACTATTTTTATTTTTTTATTATTTTTTTTTTTTAATTTTTTGCAATGAACTAAAAGAAGAGTTGTTTAAAATTGACTACTATTACGATTATCATCTGTTAATTTAATATTTTATATAATGACAGATACATACATACTCCATGTAAACGAAAAATCATAAATTCTAACTATAAGTATATAGCATTATATGCAATATATTTACAAATTCGATTTAACTATTGAATCTAAACTATACGATATTTACTGCAAAAAAAAATTTGCTTCAATTTATATAGACATTAAGAATCTTTCAAATCGACTCCTCTTTTATCATATTTTCCTAATTATATAAACATCACAGGATGAAGGCCGTTCGCCGCTTTCTAGATTCTAAAAATTGAATTCTTATACCGTGTGTATTCTGGATCGATTAAACCCTCCCTTTTTCTGCAACTTTGTATCTTCCTTTCCTTCTGGCATTCATATTCTTGCCTGCATTTGCCTTTTTGGGTCTTGCATAGTTGAAAATATTTTGTAACTTTTTTTTCCAAACCTATCGTGTTACTTCAGAATCAAAAAATCAGGACATCAGGATTGTGCCTATTCGCGGAAAGGTTAATGCTCAGGCCGTGTATTTTACTCACTTCAGTTTTCCGTACCCTCAGTTTCTCTGTAGATGCGGTTTAAGGAAGTGTTTGCGAAGCGGTAATTTAACGCACACACACCCACACATCCTGGCTTGCTTATAGAAGGTAGTAATATAACTCGTACACTTTCTACCATTTGTCTTAAGAATAATAAGCGGACAACTTCATATGTTAATTGCTCACCGCCTAAACACGATTGCGCGGTTCTCTAAAATGGTGGCTGTTGTGTAATTTGTTGCCCCCTGTGTCGGGAGCTGCTGTAGTTTGTGGTGATTTGGTTGCAATTGTTACTGTTCGACGGTGGTTGGCAAAAAAAAATATAAATTTATTGTCTTACCAAACATAAAAATGTAAAAAAATATGTTTATTACACCAGTCTCCATCTCCCCGCCAACTTAATTCTAAGTATAATATCGAACTCATCCTCTTACTTCTTGCCACCTAGTTCTGCCTGGTTGCAAAGTAATCCCTCCCTCAAAAGCAAATAAATTTTATTGTGTACAATCTTTTCTGGGGCACGTTGGGCATTCGCACCGCTTAGGCGCGTATTGAGTCACCAGAAAATGCAGGTGATTTCAATAAATTGAAATCTTTTCTAAAAATAAAACTCACAAACTAAAATTTTCAATTTTCATAAAAACTGACAAACAAATTGCACAAAAAAAAAACCGAACCAAATCTTGGAGTTTAATATGGAAGTAGCATTTTAATACGATCGTAGCAAGTTTCCATGGTAAGCCTTAATATTCTTATTACTCTTCTTTCTTCTCTTACTCCTTAATTCGTTTTTCCCTTTCGCGTAAATTCACAATTAAATTTTGATTGCTTTCTTAGATAAATTGGAGTATTTTTTTTAAATAACGTTGACAATATTATCTACTCAAAGTATTATGCCATTAGATTTCCGAATTTTACATCTGCACATGAATTTTTTTATCGAAAGAATATCGCCTCTTTTTCAGGATTCATTTCTTAGTGTCAAAAAAAAAAATGAAAGCGCTGCTCAGATAGATCATTTTTAAGATTCTCAGACCACATCAGAATCGGAATAAACAGTATGTGGTAAATATGGCGGATTGAAGACTAAAATAAGCTTCTTATATTGGTAGCAGTTCGTGCAACATTTGCTTGAAAAGTTTGTGGTCGAATGTTTTCACGCTGAAAAATCATATAATCATTTCTGCATCTCGGGACCACTTTCCTTTGATGCTCTGTTTAGTTTCATCACCATCTCTAATATCTTCCGTTATCAATTTCGTTTTGTTAAGAACATCCTAATATACTCGTCTTTCTGGTCAGAACATATCACATACACACCACGTTGATGGACGAGTCGTTTTCATCTGTGATTATTTACATTACGAGTTAAGTTATGGAAGTATATCAATTTTCTGTTCTGTGGCAATATTTGTCTTTTGCATGTGAAGCCACTGTCCACATGTGAAAAATCGTGTTGGAATGTCTACAATTCGCTCGGCATATAAAAGTTTTGTTTCCGAATCATTGTCACTCCCTTCAGAGCTTCGGAAAGTTGTTGTTTCAAAGTCAAACGTTTTCCTTTCTATGGCAACTCTTCACATTTGAACTTTGTATGATGGTGGCTGCGAGAATTTGCTTAGAAAACAAAATATTTTTCACAATCTTTTTCGCGGGCTAATAACTATAATTATAAGCAAGAACAAATGTTGAAAGGATTATCAAAAATGGTTCATTCAACTTGAGCGTTGGAACCCACATTTTTGATTATTTTTCAAGTTGAACCTCGCTCTTACAAAAAGTTAAAAAGTTTACACATCAGGATATATTTGTCTAGAATAAGTACTCAACGCTCAAGGAATAATGGAACGATGCATAGGTAATAATGGAATGATTATTACTGAATTCGCACTAAAAGATAGATAACTAATTGTTAATTTTGGGCGAACCTATGGACCAATTTGTGAATTTAAAGTCAAAATAAAAAGTACGAATATTTAACATTTGATTTAACATTTAGGGATCGTTAACTTCTTTCTTTCTTTCTTTAACCAAATAAACACGGATATATTGTAGTCAGTCGACTTCTTACTTAACTTGATTCTAATTAAAAAAATTGTACACAACCGATTGCTAATTATTATATGATTGTATAAATTTGGAAACAAGTAGAAAATATGATAACAAAAAGAAGCGATTGTCGAGTCGGCTTAAAGAGAGAATTTTTCTGTAAAACCCATACAGAAGCTAAAAACGAAAAAAAACCCGTTCAGTTGAAATTTGTAGCTTATATCAATTATTGTATTAAATTTAAGAAAATTTAATGAAAACAAATTTTATTAAAAAACTATACAATTAAATAATATACCCACTGAAAACAAAAACCTATAAAATGACGAAATCCATGTATTTATACTATGTATCTAATGTTACTGTTTTGAAAGTTAAAAAGAATTTAATGCGCATACATCCATTAAAACGTTTAAACAGAGTATACAAAGAGTAATAAAGACAGAGGGAAGTAGTTGCCCTTTAGGATGTATATCCCAACGGTAGAAAACTGAAACTAAGTTCGCTCGCCTCTAATCACAGTAAAACAATAATTTTACAATTTTTGTATCAAATTTTATCAGAAAATGAACCCAAATCTTTATAGAAATGGTTTGGACGTGGGGTAAAATATTCTTAAAAGATTTATTAATCACTTAAGAGTTTGCGGAGTTTGCTTCATGTCTTCTTTCAAAATGAGCAGGCCGGCGAAGTTCGCCGAGTAATTCTGATTGATTTTTTTTTTTTTTGGTTAGAATCGCGATCTTTAGTACATTTCGATTTTAATGTATTTAATATAATGCGGTTGTTTTGAAACTAAAGCGTTACGTCGGCAATGACGCTGTGCACTGACTTTTGTCGCCGCGGACGCTCCGCTCGATATACTTCCTCAACATGCAAATCATCGGGCAGAGTCTGAGCGAGAATACTTTGAATAAAATAGTTTAATTTGGGCGGGACGAAAAATGTTTTTTCTCACTTTGAAAAATCTTGTTTGCTTTGTAATGCAGGTTGTGGTCACCGCGTTTACCGGCTCCAGCGACAGATCATTGTCCAGGTATGCGGTTTCGTTAATCTCAGCGTATCATTCAGGATTCAAAGTTTTTTCTAAACATTCGGACTGTGACGTTGTTTTTCTTTAGGTTACGAAAGATCGAATCAAGGCCGTCTTATTCAAACGTGTAACGAAAAATATCTGAAAAGCTGACGTTCTTTACATCTGAATAACTGCCACTTTTTATCAATTGGAAAAGTCACTAAAACTATTGCGCTCAAAGTATTGGGCGATTCAGTCTATCGGTTACAGAAAATCTTTCTTCGAACACTTTCGTTTTGATGGCTTGTTTTGCTGTTCAAAATATCCCAGAAATTGCTTAAAGACTTTTATAAATGAAAATTGTTCTTAAATATAATATTTGTTCATAATGGGTTTGCCTTGTCTGTTCTTTCGTGAAAACAAATATTCATATTTCCCGAATTTGCTGCAAAATGAAGCAAATAGTAGCTTTCTGGATAAATATTCTCTTTATAAACGCCATGCCATTTACTTTAACTTCAATTAATTTTATTTAAGCATTTATCTATATGACTGACGTCCATAGTGGTCGGTTTTTGATTAGGTTTTCTTTATTATCGAAAAATATTTTCGAAAAGGCTTACAGTTTTTTAAAAACATCAAATAACAGCTAATCTTGCGTCAAGCAGAAAAATATTTTCTTCCGTATTTGTGAAACATTTGAAAAGTTTTCCCGTAAATGGACAATTTTTATCTAAAGTTAAGTAATATTAATGTGCAACACGCTGTACAACGTTACGTACGGTCGAAAATAGAAACGGCATGCCTTACTTCCTCCTAATGCTATCATTAGATAATGAGCATTTTAAAGGAAAATGAAAAAAGAATATTTTATTAAACGAGTGAAGGAAGTCGTTTTAGGAAAAATTTTTGATATAGTATTAAGATAACAAGCTCTTCTCTTGGCTAAATGCCAAGTTGCGAAGAATCAAGTTTGAAAATATCTGTCATCTATGCTCAACGAATTATGCAAAAGGCAAAATCTACAACTCACAAGTCATAACTTAGGTTCCTAGTTTGACACTCGATAAAACATATACGAGGACCTTGTTAAAAAATAAATGTTATTCGTCCACAAACAGTAGAAAAAGGAAAAAACTTACAAGAGATTTCGATCTAAAACTTGCTACAATTATTTTGGTAGGGCCGCTTAAATGAGCTGCTCGACCAATTTTTACGACGGTAAACTCTTATGCACTTGAACATCGCTGTGTTACTTGCTGTTTGTAACTGTTTGACTTAAGCTAGATATTGTCTCATTATGCGCACTATATGTTCGATAATTTATCTTAAAATATATTAGTCCCTGTGAAGTGGCACAGCTGTAATTGTTTCACTTGACTCTTGATAGACATGCTTCTCCCTATTCCTTTCAGTTTCCAGATATTCAGCTGAGAGTTTTAAAATAAAATCTTACGAATTGGTAAAAAAAAGCTAACTTTATTGTTGCGCAATGTAAAGTCTACAATTGGAAAATGTGTCACGCCAACTGACATAAGGTGATCAGAACTTTCTGGTGGAAGAGGACTGCACAACAAAAGCGAATTTATTTTCAAGAAATTTTGTTTTCTTAGCAACGAACTCTTGCCCAAAAGCCGATTTCTGAACACATCTTTTTGTACTCTTTGGATGACAAGTTTGAAATATTGGCTGACATATTTTTTCCTCATCACATCTTACGTGTGAAATATTCGCAGAGATGAAGTGCATTCGTATTCCTAATCTAAAATATTTGCAAATTTTCAAGTTACATTATTAAAACTAAAATGGAGAGTTGGTCGCGTATAACAAACTTAAAATATTGTCGGGTTTCTTTTTTAAGCCGTCACTTCTCAGAAAACCAGCTTTTAGAAAAGTACAGGTTTTATCACCTTAGGCAGCAACCATTCTGCCTCTTCTAATTACTCTCCACTAGTGTACATCGGCTTCAAAGTCTATATTAAATTATTTAAATTTAATCGCATTTCTTTAATTGATCGGTATTACTTTTTAAGATTCATGCGTAAAGCTAGAAAGTAAAATTTCGAAATCAAGCAAATCTGCTTAAAATCTTAACTTACCTTTTACAAAAATTAAGCAGAAGAAAAATACAAAAAAATAAAAATACAAGAAAGAAAACGAAACGTAAAACCTTTATAAACAAAATTATAAATAAATACAAATAAACGGTATTAAGACTTGTATTAAAACTGAATCCTAGGCATACTAGAATTAAAGAAATAAAAACATCATAATAATCGCAACCTTTCAACTACCTGAAGCAATATTTGGTGTATGCTGCTGTAGGATCTGAAGGCTGAATCAATTGTTAAAAAATTGTTAATTCAAACTCAACAAATAAAAGAGGAAATATCTTTTTATTTCATTTTTAGGCAAACAGACATTTTATTTTTATTCAAAAGAAAAACTAAGAAATTCGCGTAAAAATATCCGAACAAGAAAAACGTAAGAAAAATTAAATATTTGTTAATTTGAATTATTTCTAATGCGTTAAACAACGTTAAATAAATTATTCACATATTGGCTTCTATACGTAAACAAATAAAATAGTTTTTGTTCCATGTACAAAAAAAAAATAATTAACAAATAAAAACTAATGACTAAACATATTGTGAAATATTTATTAAGTAAAATATAGAAATAATTATATGAAAAGCTTAGTCTGTTTATATGTATGTAACCATAGTGTATTTGTGTAAAACAATTAAATATTTAAAAAAACATTTTTTTTCTGTATAAGAAAAATTAATAAAAATGTGATTCGAAAAATTCGTGAAATTATATTTTTCTTGTTTTCACACTTCTTCACTTTTAAACCGCTGAACCCAAAACCGACGGTCGGTATGGGAAAGGGCAGCATCGTCTCTGAACGCGTTTGGTGGACTTTTACGGCGGATTTCTTTAAATAAACTATAAAAGTAATGAATTTGGAAAAAGAAGAATTTTGAGCGTCCCAGGACTAGCAACGACGGCGTACGCCGTATAAGTCAATAATATTAAATGGAAAGCTGTTACTTTATGTAGAAGAAGGTCGAAACCATCGAATTCAACCGTTCCATACTCTGATTTTTCCCATTTCTTTGTCATTTTTACCTGTACAATTCACTGATCAAAATTTTTGCAAACAAATAGATAACGGTACTAAATCAGTCGCGTACTACTGGAAATCGGGAAAATGTCCGATATTGTTTGAGATAAGGAATCTAAAACCAAACTGGTGGAAGCAATTGTGTCAACATGCTTTTATTGAACGATATTCAGTTTTCTGGGAAGCTTTCCTTTTAGCTAGAAGTTAATGCCGCTACCATCAGAGAATCCCAAGCGAAAGAGTCTGCAAAATATATTTCGATTTTCGACTAGACAATCAAAAACAGTCTATTTAAAACATTCTATACAAATCCTATTCAACGGATCGTCATGTCTCACGGTCTGAACATGCTTAAATTTGGTAAAACAAAAATCGCGTCCACACAAAAAGTAAGTTTACCTTTTCTGTTATTTCTAGTAGGTGCTGAGATATCTGAAAAATATTCAGATTTATCTCCTTTGCCAAATAAAAATTTTTTAATTTTCAATGATAGCCAGAAATTAAACCGAATCGATCCGAGCGAATGAGCGAAAAAAAATAAAGAGAAAATAATAAAGAGAAAATAGTAAAGACCAATGCAATATGAAAAAGAGTTATCTGCCAATACTTTTGGCGAATTGCTACATGCAAAAAATATTTGCGAGTCATTTTGGCTACAGTGGAAAGGAAAGAAATAATCATCTAAAATTATGAATTGAATAATGCTTCTCTATACTTTTAATTATTTTTAATTTTTAATTAGTGCAACATATCACAATTTCTTGTTGTTTTGGCGTTACTTTTGAAACTCATTGTTGATTTTCTCGAAGGAAGGGGTATACTCATTGTGTCCACTCGACTCGAATATTCGAAGAGTTCAGGCCTGTTGTTTTAAAAATATTATTGTTATTATTATAATTTTAGACTAAAAAGAAAGACATTGACAACACAGACTAAAAGTACATTAGATATCGAGCGTAGTAGTTTTAGTAAAGTCATTTATTCTATTGATATTCTGTTCTGTACCTAGTTGTAGAATGTCCATAGGATTAGTCGCTCCAAATGCAATACTTCCAGTCAAGGAAAAGTTAAGGCTGTCACAGAAAATGTGCTTTATAGTGAGAATTTGTCCACAATTGTAGATTGGGGAGGACGAGTTCTTTAAGATCCATTGGTGAGTTGCAATTGTATAGCCAAGGCGAATTCTCGAAAAGGTTTGGATCTTGATTTTCTCAATATTTGTTGGATATAAAGGGGGAATTAATTGAGGGTTAATAGAAGAGTAGTACTGATGATGGTATTATAGATTTCCTTCTGAAATTTTCTATTTAACTTTTTTTCCAAAGTATCTTTGAATATCCAACTTTTCCATGACATCATCCATAATTAGAGGCGCAGAAGCCGCTCGATCAGCTTGCTCATTTCCCAATAAACCGATATAACTTGGTACCCAAAGCATTTTAATAAGATATCTAATCAGAAAACATTATTTTCTCTCCCAGGCGAATGCAAAAACTGAATATGCAAATTTTAAATAACTCAGATAATATTAATATTTAATAAATTTTAGATATCATAATTAGCTAATTAATTAAAAAAAAATATTTATATTTATAAATAACAATCCATTATGAATCAGTCAAATATTTTACATTTATAAAATTTTCAAGTAAGTTCATATTCAAATATTTATTTTTTTATATGTTAAATGTTAAATGTTAAATTAATACGTTCATCGTACATGATCGTACATGATGATAAATTACCACAGTATTATCCTGCAGATCTTTTAATTTATAGCAAGAATTTTCTATTTTTCTTCTTATTCGGGCTTTAAGAAAAACCGGTACGAGTTTTGAGTTATAACTTTTTCCAAAACTAGATGCTTTGAAATTTCTTCAAAAAACTTCCACAAAGTTCACCATCGTAGATCTTAGATTATAATTTTTTTCTTTCTATTAAATTATTTTAGAATCTTCGTTAAATTTCTTAATAACTCAACTGAATCACCTCGATATAACCGTATCGTATGGTAAACCAGTACATTTAGCTTCCACAATAGGTGACAAGTAATCATGCGTTGTGCAAACACTTTACTAGCACCCGAATGAACGTTGGGTCATAAAGGACAGGCTGCTCCAGTCACATCTCCATTCGAATTCTTTTGATCCATGTTAACATAATATCTTATAGCTGTTATTATTATCCACCAATATTTCGATGTTATTATTTCGAGGAGATGGGTAAGGATCAATAAAACCAACCTATAGACTTTGAACATTCGTAACTATCCCAATCTAAAAATTGAATTAATCTATCGAAATCTTTTGATTGTTAAAAATGAAAATTTTTGTAAAATTTAGTTTTCGAAAATAAAAACTCGTCTGCTTGTTTTCCTACAAAGTACCAAAAGTATTTATTTATTTATTTATTCTTCGTGATATTTAAATACCATGAACGAACAATATTTTTTTGTTTTTACATCTAATACTAATGCAAAACCTGAACTATTTATCGTTCGTTTCATTTGACAGCTGTGGGAGAGTGTATTTAACAGCTGTTATGCATACGTGAAGCTAAGAAAACGAAAGTCATCAAACAACATTGAGGCTAACGTAAGCTAATTTTTAGATACGCAATTACCCAACGGGTTAACTATTCTAAAATTAGGGCGAATACGTTTTGAGGACGAGTTGCATGTACGGCTAAAACGACTATGCAAAATATGTACATATATTTTATAGGAAATCTGATATGAGTAGTTTATAAGATAGAAAAATGTGACGGCTTTGGTGGTATATCTCTTGTACAAGTTGTAATTCCTTTTAAATTTTGCACATTTTCGCAATATTCCCATTGAAGGTAAAATTATCCAAAAATAGTTAATTATTCTCAAAGTCTGGCAATCTTTACTTTAAAGAAAGAAAATTAAAAGCAAGAAGCGGCAACTTGCATGAAACACAGAACAATCCAGAAAAGTTACCTTGCATGAACTATGGTCAAAGTACAATCCAGAAACGTTACCTTGCATGAATTATGATCAAAATACAATCCAGAAACGTTACCTTGCATGAGTTATGATCATGTACAATCCAAAAACTCACATTGTTCCATATATACCTTAGGAGAGATGGTTTTAGCAATTTGCTGCGTTCAACTAATTCAAATATTTTTTTACCAATATAGAAAGAGGAAAATAGCATGCCTGAGATCTGCAAGATACTATTCGCAATAACTTAGAAAGTTTTTCTTTTAAAAGGATTTGAGATCATTATTTACCACTTCCAAGCCGGTATAAGATTCATGAAAAGCATGCACTGCTTTTTCAAACAGTCTATTGTATGAAGTTCACCCTAGTTGAAATTAAGACTTAGTTATAAAAACAATATACATAAACATTTGTGTTTAGACACTTTGAACCCGTTTTTTGACAAATTTTATATTTATGCGAAATATATAATCGCGCTTCTTTAGCATATACGTATTGAAAATAGAAGTTGAAATTTATTTGAAGTGATTATCTAATCAGGTTTTGTTAGCACTTCTGCCCCAGTTTCGGTAATAAGGATGGTATGCTCAAATTGTGCTGTTCTTGCCCCATCCAACGTTGTTGCTGTCCAGCCGTCCTTTTGAATTTCAACCTCAGGGCCCCCGAAAGTTAAAATTGGTTCAATTGTGAACGTCATACCACGCTGCATGATACCGGGAAAATTGTTTTCTCAAATAAAAAGAAAAACTATTAATACATCATATGGTTGCCATTTCAATACTACTTCTTACTAAAATGTAAAATTTCTGGCGGCCCATGAAAATAAGTACCTATTCCGTGTCCTATAAATGCGGGAATGACATTTAACCCTTTCCCTTTACAAAATTCGTTAATATGGTTGCCTATAGCATTAAATTCTACATTAGGTCGACATAAGCTTACGCATTCATTCAAGCATTCTTCGGTGCTTTTCACCAAATAACAACCCTCTTCATCAACATTACCCACTAAAAAAGTCTTTGAACAATCTCCGTGATAGCCGTCGTAATAGACACTAATATCAACATTAACAATGTCGCCATCCTCTAGACATCGATCATCAGGTATG